>JAHAQQ010000165.1:0-28279 GCA_019190355.1 Penicillium palitans
ATTTATTCATATTCGCGGAGTGCGAATATGAATATGCCCTATATTCGCATTCATTTATTCCTTTCGGAGCCCTACTCGTGACGATCCTCCTGGACCACGACGCTCCGGCCCGAAGGTTGGAGTGGTAACCACGAGCATTTCCAGGGACACAAGTACTTTTGTGATAGGGAACTTCAACGTGTCCCATGACTCAAGGGACGAAAACGGTAGGTTTCACGATATTCTCCGCCACGTTCCTACTAATACGTCTAGACTTCAGAATATTACGTCCAGATGATACAAGAAATGAACCAACTGTTTGGAGAATGTAGGCTCAATCCTAGCATGCACCCCGGCTTCCACAGTCAGCGCTAACTGAAATCTAGAGCAAGAGCTACCGCCGCCGCCCCGTTATAAGTAGATCCCATACATTCTTCTTTCCGAGTGGAGCTGATCATTAAATCACAAGTTTCTTTATACCAGCGGACCTGCAGGAAATCGGTTCCTTTCAAGACGGGGGACTAAAGTACAATTTCGCAGGAGAAATTGCACATCAGGTCTCACACCAAATCTGGCCCACAGCCATGGGGTCTACAAGAATGCTGTCCCTGGGTACTAGAAAAGCGCAGTCAAGTGATCAGACTCCGCATTTCCGCCACATATTTCGTGACAGTTTTGTACGCCGGGGGTTTGATACATGGATGTCTACCATGGAGTCAGATAGCGATTGGAGAAAGTGGCGAGGTCGTCTGAGTGATTCAGTCAAAAGTGACAGTCACCGCCTGGACGTATCTCTAGGAAATACGCCTCACACTATTGACGCTGTCGAGACCATGGAGGACTATCGCAATCTCGTCATCCTTCAAGTCGGCAGTGCACGAATGGCCCGGGATGCGGCAACCGCACTGCTCATCTCTAGATTGTTCTTTGTCGTCGGCTCATTGCCAGAAAATACCACAACTGCATTCTGGTGTCGCGGATCAGTGCGGTGTAAAGGGCCGGCTCGGAAGGTGATTTTGGCCTTGGAAAATCTTTACCCAGATAGGCTTAGCTATGTCTCAGATTATGGACTGATCGACGGGTTTGGGGGTCTAGACAGTCTCTGCCCCTTATGTGGATGCTACAACCGCTCCGTCTCTTTCCTAACGCGCCATCTTGACTACACGGTGAATATCTATATACAGACCAGCTCCAAAAAGCGCTGGAGGATTGGTGGTTTCCCGGAGAATATGGCATCTTTTGTTTCAGGACAAGGCCTGCAGTCTTCGTTTGGTCATGACAACCACGGGTATCCTTGCCGAGATCCTTGCCAGAGCTGTGACGTGATCCAAAATTCTGACAGGGGTAGGAGACGTAAGCGCGAATCGAGAGGCTCCGGAGATGTTAATCCCAGGAAACGCGCACTTGTATAAACCGCAATCAGACCTAGATTGCGCTTATGACGTGTGGGAAGAAATGAGAAAGAAATTTAGATTATAAATATGAGATCATTCCCATCCGTATGAAAATTTTGGAACGTCGCCGACTTGTAAGATTTCGTTGCCGCTTTCTCTTGTTCTGAATCTCTTATTTAATGGTATTTGAAGCCTGGGTGGACCCGATCCTAAGAGGAACTCCAGAGTCAAATTCATGAGGCGATCCCAGACATTAAAAGTCAAAGCTCACGAGCTTGCCAAGTTGTGTAGAGCGAATGTATACCTGGTCATCAATCATCAGCGAGGATCGTTTGTCTATAACTCAATCGATGATAGATCTTGGCCTCCTAATGACGAGAAGCTGATGAGTAAGACAATGCCCGAAATAAGTTCTATTAAGCTGAGAGACTGGCAGGAGCAGCAGTATCCTGATATGGAACGATCGGACTTCAGTCAAATGGAAAGCCTGCAGGAAAGCTCCAAGAGTGACTTGTGTCGGCTCACTCGGTATTGCGCCGCCAGATCGGAGCAGTATCGATTATTAGAGGATCTTTATAGGGACAAGGATCCAGCCAATGTTGTTGCTGATAAAGAGGCTTTCAAGGCCATGTCTCGTGAGCATGATCAAGATGTTTGCTTTGACGAGAATGTATCGGTTATTTCTGATTAGATATTTACAGCTTTCTAATCATGAAGGATGTATACAATTTCTATAAGTTGGGATAACGGTAGATGCGTAAAGCTAGAAGCCGGACATGAATAGTTCTCTGTGGCTAAACCAATGCCTCCGAAGAATTGCCTGCCATTCCATTTAGAAAACTCTTAATCTTTACATGTTATACAGGTGTCAATCAGCCTCTAAGCGGTATCTCCCATTCTCATTGACATAGGTCAGCTGAGCCTCGCCTTCGATGAACCTACCTTATGAGATTTGATGGCAAAAGTACCCTTGATGATTGGCCTGTCAAGATTGCCGCGACCCTCAATTTCAAAAAGTGTTAGGAATCCTGGCATCGTTCTGTTCTCCAAAGGCCATCTTGGAATTTACTTCAAATTCTAAATCCTGAAATTCAACGGTGACAAGGCCTGGTAAAAATGAAGGGGTTGGGAAGCATTCTTATTGGTCTGGTGACGTAGAGGATCTTCGGACGCGTCCCTCTTGCTAGCGGTTAGAAGATTTGGATCTTAATTGATGCTACGACACTGTTTTTGATTTACAAGCCCAAAGGATGGGCCCCTTCCCGCGACCGGAGCCGATGGCAATAGCCTTGGCCAATTAGCCGCTGCCAACAGGCTTCATCTCAGTGTCTGCGACGGATGACGAATTAGGGCACGACCAGCCAATCAAAAGGGCCTTGTCCACTTATTTGTTTATTTTATTCAAATTACGGACAACTCTCCTCACAGTCGCACACATAACAAGAAAATTTTGTGAAGCAACTATCCATGCACTATCTCTTTTTGAATTGCATCCAAAGGTATTTAACACAGAATTCACGGAATGAAGCCGACCAGCAAGCGAGAAACTATTTTGCCAAATCAATTGTGGCCAAAAAGAGGAGATCTCAATACCAAGGAAGCCGAGTTCAATACAAGAGATGACGATTTGAATGAGGAAAATGGGGGAAAAGCAAGCTCGCCAAAAAAGCCGTTCGAGAAAAAACATCTATACCGAATGGGTGTTCCCATCAAACCAAGTGAAAAGACCGCGTCTCATGCTTTTTCTAAGAAAAGCTCACTCGACAAGTACCACAAATCATACAACATTGACCAGGCTAGAACAGGAGTAATAGCCTTGAAAGACACTGAGAACCTCCCTATTTGCCTAATCAAGTACCGTGACGCTGGAAAAATGCGATCTATTCGAGGACTGCAATTTGCTAGTCACAGAAACATTCTATCCTTGATTGATTACTTCCAATCTGGAGATAAACTTCATTTGGTCTATGAGTATGAGCACTTGGCAATCAGTCTTGGTTGTGTTGCAGGGAATGTTCAGTTCAGCGACGCGGACATAGCGACAGTGTGCAACGAAATCTTGGAGGGGCTTAAATTTATTCATTCGGCTTTAAGGACTTCATATGGCTTGTTAAATTTCAGCAATGTCCTTCTTACTTGGCAAGGCGAAGTCAAGCTCGGTATGTCTTATCTGCTCAATTTGAACTTCACTAATTCATGAGAAGCAAATATTAGGGAATGCTTATTGAAAAAACATCACTCCGATACAATTAACAAGGATATCCAAGACATTGGATCGATTGTAGTGTTACTAAGCGACCGGACTGGCGCACTCCTTGAGTGAAGCCATGACCTTAATACGTCACCTCTTTCACGGCTGGCCCATTCATTTGTGCAGAGAACTAAGGAGGATACAACCGCTGAAAAACTGATAAAAGTAAGTGTCTCTAGCGTTCTATTTTTCTCCGTGGCATCGCTGACTTAATCAAAAGGACGAATTTCTGCACCTTGCCAACCCTAGGGGGGCGTGGAGTTTGAAGCGACACTATTTCAAAACCTTGCCGTTAGGCATCCGCATCGGAAGTCAGGCTGATGAGGGCGATAATTAAAGATGTAGGAGCTTCGCGGACAAGAAATAGAAAGCATAATAAACGAATTCCAAGAAGTTATCGTACAAATGATCTGGCCAAACTAAGAATGGTACATAGTGAGATTACGTGCTTTCTGTTGAATGGGAAGGAGCGGCCGGTGGGTGTCGCCTGCATTAGACTATGCTTTCGTTTTTGCGATTCTGATTTATTTCTTCTGTTCCGTTGTGCGAGCCGTTTTATGTGCCGCAGAGTGGCTCAAGTATAAAAGCCAGCCCTCTCTGTGACAGTTTATTCAATTCACAAACGGAAACATGGCGACTCAATCCTCTATTCATCCTGACAGTCAAGCCGGCGGTTTGGTTTACGAGCCCTTCGAATCCAGCTATGTACGGATGATCTTGGAAGCGGACGGAATAGCCTGGCAAGACAACGTTCTTGCTAGTACAGCCCACTGGATACTTCTTGCTGGCTATCTGGTGATTCCTGGAACGTTCACTTCTCTTCAAAAGTCTGACACTGTCCGCAATGACCTCGCCGAAAATAAAACAGGGGAGTGGATTTTGAATACTATCCAGAATCCCCCGCTTCTGGCGATAGCATGTGTACTGTTTATCTCGGGCTTGGCGATCATAGGCTGGCTGTTCTGGGAATATCGCGGTAATTATATTTGGCTTATTAATCGTATTTTTATGTGAGTGACGCATTAATGATATGAATTCTTCCCTTATTCTGCTAGTCCCACACTTCTGAATGCATTAGCTGGTTTTCTTACTACGATTATCAGCTTATACACTGCTCATGATGGCGATTGGTCTATCATGGTACTTTTGACTGTGATTACATCTGGCCTGTCCGTCGCCTGCTCCCTCATTCTGCTATATATCTATAAATCTGGGAAACTACAGAAATTGAAGCGAGAACACGATCAGATGTTTCGCAACCGCGAACAATCTCTCCATGTCTAAGAATTATCCCCTACGATTTTCTTCCGGGGAAACAGTCAGAAATGCGTGAAGAACAACTCATGACATGAAATTCGTTATGTACATTGCATTCAAATAAGCAGCGAAAATCTTGTGAACACTCAAAATTCTATATTCTTCCGTCTTGACTAGAAGTGAGAAATCCAAAAGTGGAGAAGAACCTTATCCAATTCATCTCCCCGTTTCTTGTGGCAAAAGACCCCAGTACATGACTGTATTCAGATAATGCGGTATTAGATACCACGTCCGACTCTCTGACTCTACTTATTGCAAGAATGCATGCTGTGAGTTGTGAGCGTGAGACTAAGGAATATTGTATAGGAGCCCAACCTCGAATAAGTAAGAATACGAAGCTGAGCTAATATGCTCCACAAAGTGAATCGCATACTTCGACAGCTTACATCTGGTTTGTTGGGCTATAGCTTGGTTTTCAGTTTTATTCAGAGATCTCTGTGGATCACCAAGTCGAAGCAATAGCAATCCAACTTTTTCGCGATCTAGATCCATAGACGTGGGACCATCATCAATCATGCTGCCTCCGATGTTGGCTGACTAAATCAGTTTTTATCTATGGATGAAAACAATATATGACACTTACCTAACTTAATGGCTCCATCGGAACATAAAATAATGTTGGCACAGTCGACACGCCCGTGGACTATCTGAAGCTGTTCATGGATATACTCAAGACCCCTGAGAACGCTCCTGCAGATGCTCGCGAGATCGGTCTCACTTAATTGCACGGCGGGAGTTGATCCGACTTGCGAGAGATTGACAGCAAATCCATGGTAGTTGTAAACCAAATAAGTAGCTTTGCTATCGTAAAAAGCCTCCACAAGGCCCACTAAATTTTCGTGGAACGCAACTTGCAGTTTAAAAAAGCTAGTACGCTTTTTGTTAGCGGCTTTTATTTTGATCAGGACAGTTGAGTATCCGAAATAGTTGCCAAGGCTAAGCCATCCGCGACCCGCCTGATCGACTTCCCAATTCATGGAATACTTCTGGGTTGGGTGTCCAAGGTGGGGTAAGCCATATCTAAATGGGATTTCAATGTTGAGGTCTCGGCAGTAAGTCTAATTGAAAAACTCACCTGTCAGGATTAGGCGCATCGGAATTGTTCTCGGCGATTGCTGTTGGTGAAGGATTATTCAAATTTTCAAGTTGAGTCATCTTTACCATGGTGGTATTGACTAATGTTAGCGAGCTACTGATACCGACGGAGGCATATTTTATGATAGTTCTATCCGGTAAAGCTTTGTTCATTTTCTCGGGACGTAAGCAGATGAGGAAGTCAGGGTTCGCTACCATGCCAGTGTCGCAAATGACATCAGAAGCTATGGTGGGGATATTCATTGTCGGGCTGTGATGGGGCCGCGGCAAAAGTAAAGGGTATTGCCATTTCGATATCGAGTCAATCTTCAAGCACTAGACTGAAGCTCCAGGCACTCGTTCAGCATAGTGGCAGCGATGAAAGTAGAGTCGCGGACACGAAAGCATTTTCTTTTCGCCGTCGTGCGTTCAACCCCCCCCTATTTTCGCTCCACAAAGACCTAAGACGGACACTAGCTCCTACTGCTAGGGTTGTAGAGATCTGATTATACACTCGGCCATACCTACCAACTCCAATAGGTAATAGCCATTTTGTTTGATCATCGCTGACCGCCAGAAGAGAAATCAAGTAGGGAAAGATAACGAAGGCGTATAAATACGCCCCTGGTGCCCGCCAAAGTAAATGAGGAAGTTTCTACTTTTTCGCCCAAATGACTACTTTTGCCATCACTCATTTTCCGAATACACCGGAGGCAATTTACGGCGCAGTCCTTGGCCTTACGGCTTTCTTATCTTTGTTATACCGTCTTACTTTATGCATGTGCTCATTCTTATCAACCTCACATTTCTTGTCTTCTCGTGTTCGACCATTTCTATTGCGCCATGTGATTTATGCCCGATCTTATTGGCGTTTTCTCGGATTTGGATGTACATCACGGATGCATTTAATCTTCACAGTTGTTTATTTCGCCGGCACTGGCATCTGCAATGTTGTGCGGGTCCATTCTGTTCAAGATGCTGGTAAGAGAGCAGCGAAGCTCTCACTCATTAACTTATTCCCAATGTTTTTGGGTGGTGGTTACGAGTTCACTGCTCGTCTTCTTGGAGTATCCCTTTATTCCTACGGCTTTTTACATCGATCATTTGCGTTAGTGGCTCTCTTTGAGGCCCTGGCTCATTTTGTAATCGTTACTCGATCGAGGCTGATCTCTTGGGCAAACGAGATGCAATTCTACGGTCTGCTGGTAAGCTTCCTCTCCTCGCCTTTCCCAAATTGCGTTTGAATACTTAAACCCAGTAAAGGCCGCCTGTTTGTTATTGGCTTTGATGATCTTGCCCCTAGTCAAGAAAAGGGTCTACGAGGTATTTATCCTCACCCACATTGCATGCGCAATGACGATGATATATGCAATATGGCAGCACACTCAGTCAACTGAAGGGAGCCTGTCGGCATTCCCACTAGTATACACATGTACCCTGGTTGTTACGGGGTTTTTGCAGCTAATTCGCATCATGTATCGTAATGTGGTGGTGGGAAGAAGTCATGTGCGAATGAAGTTACAACCATATGTGGGTGATGTCGCTCGAATTACACTATCATTGCCTAGACCATGGGCCGTGCGCGCTGGTCAACGCATTAACCTGGGCGTTCCTTCTGTGGGACTTTTTTATCTTTTTCAATCACACCCATTTACTATCAGCTGGTGGGAGAGTGATATCAATGGCCGGGCGGTTTCAATCTCAATCCTGCTTCGTCCCCGTTCCGGTTTCACAAGGAGACTCTTTGATCGCATTGAGCCAAACAGAGATTGCGGAGCTTGGATTGATGGCCCTTTTGGCCCATCGTCTGTTAATTGGAGGTTAAACAGCAAAGTCGGCGACTATGGACATACCTTTTTAGCTGCTACCGGTATCGGCATCGCAGCTCAGTTGCCGTATATCAAGGAGCTTCTCGATGGCCATGAAAAGGCCCAAATACGCACACAGCGGATCTCACTCGTCTGGCAGTTAGATAGGGTTGGTGACTATGAGAGTGCGCGAGACTTACTACAGGTCCTCGTCAGGCAAGATAATGGATACGTCAGTACCCGCTTCTATATTAATGATACTATACTTACGCTGGGCAGATGCTTCACGTTTCAATTTATGATCCACTACGTGCTCAGTCGGAAAATGATATTCAACACATCGGTGAGAATGGGCTCATCGATGTACATAGCGGACATGTCAATTGGGAACAGCAGCTTGATATGGAGACAAAAGGTCAAATGGGGAAAATGCTTGTTATGGGTAAGCCTTGTTCTCCCAATCTACTGCGAAATATCTCACTCATTTCAAAATCAGTGTGTGCCCAGGCCCAAACTCGGCATGATATCAGGAACTTGGTTAGGTCACGCGTAGATAAAAACGTTGAGTTGTTCGAACCTGAATTTCAGCCTTGGGGTCAGACTGGAAGCTTGCACGCCTTCCTCAAGCCGTGGGAGAGAACGAAGCCAGTTTCAGGTGTCGAAGACCAGGTCCGTAGAAAATATCAAGCATTGCAAAATCACAAAGAATAATTAATGGGACCATGTTGTAGACTGAGAAGATATAGATTCAAGCTCAATGGAATTAAAACGCATTAAATTATGCCTGCAAAGAGTACCCGTCTTAGCTGGTGGTCAACTCTCGGGGACAGGCCGGCAGTAATGCAATTAATGCGCCATCGCGTTTCTTATTTCAGCTCAACCCGTCCCGCACACCTTTGAAATCCACATCCCGTGTTTCCCGTGGTAGCGCAAAATGTGTTATTTGAACATAAGGGATCGCCGGACTGCGAGATCTGGGGCCGGAAAACCCATCAGGCCCTCTAGTTGCCAACAGTTTCCAGCCAGACATCCCTCGATTGCTCAGCACATGCTGGGTCCATGACCCAGCTAGCCCATGGCATTTGTATCCGATCTGGAAACTAGCTGCTCTGAAAGATACCCTTTGACATGGCACAGACCGGAGATGATCCGATCGGGGATGAACTGGCCGTTCCCGGGGATGAGCTCTATCCAAGAAGAATGGTGGGTCCTCTTCTACTCACACGAGAGGCCGAGTCTCTCCGACGGTCACTGGCCGAATGGGTCTCTGCATATCGGAGTCGAGGGGAAGACTATGCTCTCGACGAATATGGCAACCGAGTTTACGAGGTCTCTCAGTTGCCTCCGTTGGTCACCCGTCTTCTCGAGATAATGGGATTACAGGTTGGTGAGGCCCGATAAACGCAACACAGAAATTATATTGATCAGAGTAGGGACGCCGGTAGAAGATGTTTCGAACGTCCATTAGCAAATTGGTCTCCACTTCCCGTGCATCCTCCCTGATTCCCATCCACATTCTTTCCGGAGTCCCTGAAATCATCAATCTCCGGGATGGCGTGGAGCCTCTTCTTCTCGGTTACTATTACATACTCTACATGGAAATCGTGATCAGCCCCGAGGTGGACTTTTTGGTCGTGGGGGAGAGGACGGGGGAGCAGACAAATAGATTTAAAGCCAGCGGAGCCCTTGCTGGGGGTAGCTAAGCACCAACCAATTGCTCGGCTGGCTCACCAGCCAACTGTTTGAAGGAATCTATGAACCCAGAGGCCAGAGATCGGACGGGGGACTCCTGGAGCGGCCCATAGCCAAGAATGTGGCATATGCGCCATAATCTAGTATGCCCTCCATGTCAGCGAATGTTCTCCTTGGTACTGAGACTACGTACTCAATATTGTTGCCCGCTAGGCACTGCACGATACAGGGAATACAGTATGGTGTCCAGCCATCTTCCTGCAATGGAATGTTGGCTTTTTGCAGCCGCTGTACCAATTGCTCGTAGCTTCGCGCGTCGTAGGCTGCGAAGCGGGCGAACTGCGCCAATGACCGCTTCTCTGAACCGTACCTGGTTAGTGTTGGTCACTGCCGGGACGCTCGACTCACCCAGCAAGAAAATCTCCCAGCTTTTATGTCCCCAGCCATTTGCAAGAAGAGCTGCTATGCATCGATTGATCCACACCACACCACGACGATAGCCCTCGAGGGTGCTGTCATCGTTGTTCCGGTCGATATACCGCCTCATCATTTTGTTTGTTTTCTCTTTCGGCACTCCAACTTGCATCAATACCGCACAATAGCTGACAAATATCAAATTTTGAAAAGAAACCACAGATGTTTTGAAGCTGAGGTCACCCGCGCAGCGATCAATGAATTGTGCATATTGGTAGCCTCTCCACACAAGATCATGGTCCTGCGATGTAATTGCGCCAGAGATCGTCGAGGTTTTGCGGACCGAGCGGAATGTAGTATGGTTCGTGTGGCCCAGCATCAGTCGCACAGCCAATTGATTTTTGACTGGGGTGTCAATTCCAGCCTTTTTCCTTGCTTCGCCCCAGGTTTTCTCGGTGGGAAGAGCAGAAATGAAGCCGTCAAGCTGCCTTTTCCATGGTAGATCACCGCGCTCAGACTTTACAGAACGAGCCCGAGAACCCTCAGGGGTGTATTGCACGAACTGGATGCTGTTTGTGGAGGGTGTTCCCTGTACAGTCTGCTCTCCTGAGGCAGCGGTAAAGTCCACGAAACCAGCCCATTGAACGCTCGCCAGCTGGCACTCGAGAAAGGCGATGTACGCTTGATCATCGCCATGGAAATCATACATTCGTTGAGACATACTATTGAAGAAACAGGGTGCAAGGCTTGCGGGTCAATTCTCATTTTAAACCCAGCACGGAATCTACTCGCGTAGATTCCGAATCAGGAAACGACCACCATTCCCTGCACATGTTTGTGGAAAATGTGATATGCTCTAGCAAGATTGACGTGGCAAGAATATATAGACAGTCTCGGCCGTGATAGAGCCATTGGATATTCCTACTTGGGCAAGTCTTATTCACCGTGGCATCGTTCAGGCAGGTCCTCCGGAGTTCGGATGTATCCAAACCTAAGAAAAAGGAGCACATACAAGACTTTTTCATTACTGGAGTATTTGGTCACCGCTGATCTATATTTGCCTCGGTGTATCCGAACATATCTACATATTCGAAGGTCTTCCATTCGCTATTTCAAAGAGAGTGCACTACTTGCTGCGGTTCGCGCGCCTTGCTGCGGCCCTTTCATGTCCGAGTGTCTCATTCATTGATCAGGTGCCGTGAACCTAACGCTTCGCCGGGTCAAATTCCCAGAGCAATCGGGCGCCTATGAACTAACAATCTCACAAACCCGATATCAGACCCATTGAACTGCTATTCTGGGTTTACAGTGTCCACATTTACAGATTTTATGAGCAGACTTTTTACCCCTCTGAGTCAACTAGTATTCAATTGAACTCTAATATTTTTATTTTGGGGCCATCAAGGAGCAGAGAATTGAACGGACAAGTCGCCAATCAAAAAACGACATTCCTTGAACCAGTAATGATACTCTCTAAGTCGACCTTCAGGATCGACATGAATATGCCATGGCTCCACATCCCGGACAGAGAGCAAGGTTTGGCCTTCCAGTTTCAGCAGAACTGCACGTTTTTCCTGGCCTTGGTGTTTGTACCGCTTGGGGCGGCCAACTTGCGGCGCTTTTTGGGAACCAGACTCCCGGATTGATCTTTGTAATGCTCCGTAATTTCATAACCAACGCTGGAATATGTTTCCTGGGCTCGAGAGTCCTGTCTATACCGATGTTTCTGTGCCTCATATGTACTCCTCGTTGACTGATAGGAACCAGATGTGTTGGCCCGCGGTAGGGAGTTAGTCAGATCGTCCCCACTGCAAAATAGTAACTCAAGCGAGTCAAGGACTGACTCGAGCTGATCAGGATACAAAATGTCTGGGAAAAGAGGTGACCGCTGAAGATGTTTAAGCATCAATCTCATAGCACCTGAATCGTCCACGTAGCCGAAGGTAGCGATGTCGCAAGGAACCGAGTACACTGAAACACTCATGCAGAGGAGTGTTAAGCCTCCCCTGTTATCAAGATGTGTTTTTGGTGCCGCACATAGATCACGTCGTGTGTGGAGTGCATTGAGGCCTTGAGCGGAGATTTGCTCAATCTGACAAAGAAGGGAGCATAGATGGCTGCGAAGCTCCGCGGCCGATATACCAGGAGGGAATACATTTTGTGAACAATTCGACCCGCGAATCTGCTTCCAGGCGTCCCGCGTAGCTTGGTCGGTCGCGCACCATTGGGTTTGCTTCATCTCGGGGAGATCTTCACCGCCAATCGAAGGAACCCAATCTCTTTGTTGACGCCGGAGTACATCATGCAGCTGTCGGTGATCTCCAACTGTCGAAGGAAGACATGAACGAAGATGTGTGTAGCAAAGAATGAGAAGCAGCTGTGAAAATGACAATCGCCCGTGGATCACTGAGGGTGCCTGAGACGATGGAGTACCAAGATGAGTATCCATAGTGGCTAAAATGGATTGGCCTTTGAATGGTGCAGCTCAAGTCCCGGGGAGAGCTGGCTTTTGAACATAATTTTGGTTCACTGGGGGATCCTTCCGAAAGGGATCCAGTTCACTAACTCCTGGCTTCAAGGGGTTCGTTCGCATGATATTATGATAGGATTCGAATTTGAAATTAAACTATCTATGCCCCGATAGATGTATAAAAGAAATAATGTTCTAGGTCCTCCACTATGATCCAGCAATGGCATCATCGTGACCTCGATCCCGCTTTGTCATTTTACCTGTTTTTGGTAATCTTTGCTGTGGTTATGAACTCTGACTATTGCGAGTTTGGGACAGAATTAGAGCTTTGAATCCTTTCAGACATCGAGGCTTCCGTGGTGTTTACTTCTCGGGGAACCATAAACGGGCCCAGGAATTTCGAGTGGCGCAGTGCGATTGCAAGAATATGGCTCGGTGGATGCTTGTTGTACGAAGATGGCTTCATCCATGGGCCGGGGTCGCATTGTCGAAACGGACTGAAATTCATGAATGGAACGTGCACTCGGAAGGATGATGCAATCGTCGCTGACAGTCGAACTGGGTCGGCGTGACCCATCATGAAAATCATTGCTCCTTCTTTCCATTTCTTTCCACAAGCGTCAGCAAGCGGAAGGGATACTTTGTATCTTTTGGAAGTAGATTGCGTACCAGCATCATCATCTGGGTACCAGCACAACGGGATATTGATTGGAATTTTGAAGTCATATTGTATCCATCCCGAAAACTGCTCTCTGAGCCATGGAAAGAGGGTATTCTTCATCTTCAGCGATGTTAAATTGGAAAGGAACCATCTACTGGGGTGCTCATTGGGGTGCCGCCGAGTAATTTATAAATTAAAAGAAGCAATATACCACGGTCTATCACACATGATAGGCAACAGATTCATTACCATCCTTGTGCCGCACATCCAAATTGAAAAAATTCTTGGCCAAACCTAGAATCACTCAAATTAATTTACATATCAAGATTCTCCAGAGCCTCCGTCAGCTGGTGCAATCCAGCGTGTCTGGTTTTCACTTTCATACCAACAACTCCAACTCCATTAGCCAGCCGGTTGAGAGCTCGAACCTTCTGTACCGCGATTTGTTGCAAATTTGAAATCGCTTGATCGAAATCACTGGGATGATTCTTCCATTCCGGATGTCTTCCCTCCCCGTTAAACCGGTGGTATTGATCGGATGTCGCACATACTTCATCCACGATTCTGATGAGAATGTCGCAAACAAATGGTTCTCTCCTCTGCAATGTGAATCTTTTCTGCTTGACAAGTACCTCAAAAAATTCACCACTTCTTTCTTCCGTGCGCCCAGCTGCAGCAAGGAGAGCATGGCACCAATCTTGGTCATTGGTGTGGAAAATGATCCATCCTGCGGCTTTGGTACAAAAGTATCTAGAAGCATATTCCAAGAAATTCTCAGGGGGTCGGTAGCCGTTTTTCCATAGCCAGTCAAACATTGATTCTGGCTTCTTTTGGGCCAGTACCTGAAACCAGGGAGATGAGTACCCGACGTGGACTTTTCCTATCTCTAATCCCTGATCTAGCAGCTCTTGGGCAAGTCCGGGATCCACAAAGCGACAAATTTGGCCGATCTCATGGGGCCCGAGTGATGACAAAGCACCATGTGGCTGTGATTTTACGCGGTCCCAGCAAATTTTAAACCACGGCTCGCTCCAAGTGGAAGATTGAAAAATGGTTTTTCCATGTACACCCAGCCGATCTATCAAAAACGGCTGGAGGAGATGTTCATAGCTCAGTGATGCTAGTAAACAAGCTCCTTGCTCGAGGTTGTGGTTCTTCCAAGCGATCCAATAGAGACTTTCGCCTGTCTGACAAAAGCATGAGGCTGTGATTGCGTGTCGCTGGAGCAGAAATTGAAAGCATTCTGAACAATCATTGAGAGACCATGAGGCCAAGTCGTACGCTGCGTCTTTGTCCACCGTATGTTGACTCGCTTCGCCCCGAGGGAAATCAGGAAACATCCGCCAATTGGCTATGATCTGCTTTTGAAACGAATGACTCTTGAAGACATTTTCAACTCTTGAATTGAAGACGGTTCCCGATTCCACTTGATGCAACTTCTTAATGGTATGCAATGCTTGGTGTGATCCTTTCGGTTCGGAGAAGATGCTGAATTCAATGGTCAAATCTATGAGCTCTGGTGGTAGGTCTTCGATCCTTTCCAAAATGGAAACGCCACCAAGTATGGTTTCTTCGCAATCGCTCATGCCGATCTGTTTGTATTGCTGGAAAAGCTGATGAGCTTAATGAAGCTGCAGCTCCCTTTATATCTATATCTAAGGAGTAAGTCATCGCCATGTCTTGGCATTTGAGTGTACTTGGAAGCGCACCGCGAATTACATAGCTTGAAAGCAAAAACTTAATGCTACCAGTATCATTCATCACCAAAATGCGAAAGATATCATCTGGTGCATTGCATGTACCTCCGAAGTAGACAAGAAAGCTAAACCCAAACAAAATGCGGACGTGCAAGTAGGCAGGGACCATAGCTAAATGAGCGGAAAAGCTCACTTTGTTCCAATCAAAAACAACAAGTCATATTCCTTCGATATACTGCATTCTATGTAAGATACATACTGGGCTTGATATATGACATGCATCTCAATAAAACAGACGAAGAACGTCAGTGGCGTTTTTGACTATAGTCAAAGCCATTTTCCCGTATAAAACCTGCACTTCTACCAAATTGTGATCTTGACAATCTTTCTCTCCGTTGAAAACAACCTTCAGCACCTTGACCGGGGTTTTCCAGTCCCATGAAGCTTCTGATCCTTCGAAGAATTTTAAAGGATTTATTTCATGACCGACCAGCATAGCAACTTGCACAAATCTTCCCATGTCACTCTGAAAAAAGTGCCTGATTTGGATGTGATTGTGCAACTGCCTGGATATCTCATCCGGCGTCAAGTTGTTTTTTGAATTTATCTCGTCAATTGCTCTGACTGCGCATTGGATCTCGAATTTTGATGCGAAGATAAGTTGCTGCCCACACATATCTCCCAAGGAATCGAATAGAGATGACGGTATGATTATATGAGGATTATTCTTGCAACGTTTGATGATAACTAGATCTTGTTACAACATTCCCCAACTCTTGTGTTACACGTACAATCTTGAATATCAGACATTGTAGTTAGTCTAGGGCGAGGCAACTAGACGTACTCGATTTCCGCAATTGGCGTCGCTCTCAATCGATCTGTTCAGGCAAAGGAAACGCAATGAAGAAGAATACTTTTGCGATATATTTCTCAACGGTTCAACTTTGTGAGATTCATTGCGACAAGTCTTTTCGATAGAATAAGAAATAGGGAATTTGCTAGCCTTTTATGTTTTAATGCGTCGGATGCTGTGACCATGTAAGACCAAAGCGCTCTATAGAGTGTAGCTGACAATGAAATTAAAAAATAGTCAGAAATTAACATGTCATACTCGGTTCGAGTCGGGTCTGCAGAGCTCGTTCGAAGGGAGCTTGAAACTAACACTTGAATTCAGTCTAATAGATCCTCATAGATTCTCAAAACCCCTTATCATGCTTCTTTCATTGCGAAGAAAGAAAACCTCCGCATGCAGGGCACATCTTAGGCTCAGTAGGATCATCTGAATATTTCTTTTCCGCCAACTCCTGACCCCCGCCGAGCTCATGACTATTTTCCGGCCTTTCGGGTTTTTGGAATGAAGGCATAGATTTGAATTGATCAAGTTCTTGATTTAGTCGATCCCGTTCATATTTCAATTTGTCACATCGCTGTTGAAGGGACTTGTTCTCATTCCAGAGTTGTTGATTCTCCCGATTACGGTTACGGTAACGTTTCGATGCGTTACTGCTCTTTTCCCGGCTCTTTGTCTTGGTAGATGAGCCTGCTTCGAGGTCTAATATGCACGGAATCAGAGAGCCTGTGGGGCTGTCTTGTTGCTCCGAGGGTCGTTGAGGAGATACAGAGGGCTTCGATGGTAGGATAAGATCCGATGTAGATGAAGGACGAAGTAGATTGCTGATATCCATTGCTTGATGCCGCGGTAATTGAGAGAGATGTAAAGCGATATAGTGGGAATTATGCCCTTATATTTTCATCGCCATCTCGTGTGAGAGGGTTTGGAACAGCGTTGACGGTTCTCGTAATTGAACTGCATTATTTGTGCTATAGAGCACGAATATCTTAGAACAATCACCAAGACCGGTATCTCGGAGATATTATTACTGACTATCGGATGTACTAGTGGGAAGGATGAGAGTGGGCCCCATCGTAACTGCTAAGACAATTCTTTGTCCAGGTTCCGCGTCCAATACCTCCGATGCCCTAGGGTGCGAGTCGCTTAAACCACCATGAAATCAAATACCTCCGGTCCGAGCATGTCACTCCCCATGGGGTTCGCTACTGTTCCCTTGCAAAACAAAAGAACCAACAGAAGGAACTTCTATCCTCATTCTGCCCGATCCTTTCACGAAACGGATTTTCCTTTACCCGCAGCTTCAGCACAACGGGTCGGGTCTTCCGCATTGCCTCTTTCGGTATATCCGGGGAGTAGAGCTTGAATGTCACTCTGTTTTCGTCAATATTCGAAAGATCTCGAAATACAGATACCGCATGACGAGATGGGTGCGCAAGCCTGGTGCCCCAGGTTGAGTGATTTTCGAGGGAGAGAATAATGATAGGACCCTGACGAAGGAGAAAATCAACTTCACCTATGGCCTCCTTGATTTTTCCAGAGAACTATAATTTGTCAGTTTTGGTTCAATATACTGTTTGAGCAACCCACCACGTCATTTTCCTCGGCCCCGCATCGCAAAAACCGCCCACATATGTCTGCATCCCCCCTCCCATAGATAAAAGGACCCCTTTTTCTTTTTGGTCTCAAGTGTAGAGACCGCTGAACCTCGGAATTTATGCCGGCTCCATCAGAGGAAGCTGAGAACACGACGAAGCCAGTGATCTCCATTTCCGATGGATGTTGCTCATTGTAACGAGGCGATTTAATCTGCGCTGTTGTCATCTTTGCGTTCCTGTACCGAGGTCAAACAGTCTAGCTTAATCAAGAATAGTTGCTATTCAAACTAGAAAGTGGATGGAAAAACGAGACAGCGAGATCATGACCTTTATATGTTTGGCAAATTCATATGATCGATATGAGGGACCTCGATTCTTAATTAGTCGCCTGGAGTCCAAAAACGAAAAGGAAGAAGAAAAAAGTATGTTTTCTGGGTATCAGACAAAAATGGCTGGCAGTCGCCCACGAGGCCAATTCATACAGAGCAATTATATTGAAGCTTTGTTGGAAGATTTTGTTAAAGACAGGGCATAGCTTTAAACTCCTCATTGGAACAACATGAATGTATATGTAGGCATGTGCATAAAAAGAATAAATAAACAAAATAGTCAGATCCCTGGCGAGGAATACAGACAAACCTCAGGCTTGTAGACCCTCCAGTCGTGTATACTTGTTGAAAGTTGATACCTGCACGCTCCATTGCTTTTTGTATCCGATGATCCCTTTTCATCATCAGAATTTAGGTGGCAGCCCATCCAAATGATCCATTCGTTCTCTATAAAAGGGTTGGTGTCATTGGTCTATGGAGGCCATTTGGGTCTGGTAGTGATAGTGAGCCATGTCGTGCAAGTTCACTGAGACTGTAAAGTCTTGACAATTTATTTGGGGAGAAGGAATCCCTTGGATGGTCGCTGGGCTGGTGATATCTTGGTGAATGTTCGTCTCGATCCTGGGGGCATGGGGACATGGAGACCCAGTGTGCCGATCAGGCTTGGTGGACGCTGCGAAAGTATTTCCAACACTGCACTGTGTACTGATGATTTCTGCGTTCGTGCTGAGTATGGGTTGCGATGATAGGTTGGTGTATTGAGGCCACAAGGTGTAGCCGCTGAGACTGCCTGGTAGATCGTGTATCGACGCTGAAGACAAATCATCGATTTGTGGGTTCAGTGGAGAAAAGTCTTGCCTAATAGGCTTCGAAACCATTGATTGTTGCGCGGGGCGCTTAGGTTCTTCAATGAAGGGGGGGACTGCGTCGATGGACCTGTCTTCGTTGTCCTCAAAAGGGTCAAGATTCACGGTGTTGACGATCACGTCTTTGTCTGAGAAGTTTTAGTCAAATGCAAAGCGCTCACCGTGAGGATACTGTATTTACCGACTTCACCTCTCTCAAATTGTTCTTGCATCTTTCGAACCCGAAGGATCTCATAGATTACCTCGGCGCGCTTTGGGTCCGGTAACCTCCGCTCGGTGTCTCTAGCGACTTGCTTCAACTTATCGGACGTAATTCCATAGCTACCGAGCTTGCAGGTAATGTGAATCAGCAGTGCGAGGCGGTCTATACAAACACAATGTCAGCATAAGGGAAAAGTCAACCTATAGACAAACATACATTCTTTCCTTAGGTGATCAGGCTCCTTGTGCATAACACCCGGTGGCCACCACTCAGGCCTAGTCGCTTCTGGATTTTTTTTGGTGCCAGGTGGGGATCCTCCCGGTGCCTTCCCAATATATGGATGTCTGACTTGCTTCGTTGGCTCAATAGCACGGATAAACTCCTTGGCAATCATGCGGCAGTTCACTTGTTGGAAGTCGCTATAAGCGCGTTTATAGTAAGCCATTACCTTTGCATTATCTCCAATTGTAAGAGAGACTATGCTAGCGGAATCGTTGAAGTCCTCGCTGCCTGAATCCTGATCAGTCAAATGCCAACGAGAAGGGGACCCGAGGGGATGATTGCTCTTGAGGCATTTCAATGGACGGTATGTTGGCTCTGCAAAACAATAAGCGGGTGCTCATATATTCAGATACGACTTGACATACGAGTGGACCGACGACAGTACATTGGACCGCCTAGAATCTCGAGGAAATTCTGGCGGACCTCCGGAGTGAACACACTAGACCCACGATCTCGAACAGATTGAGACTCTTCGACTTGGAGATGGCCCTCATTATCGATAAATATCATTGCATAGTATCTGTAGAGTGGAGTGAATGACGGGTGAGAGACAGACATCTCAAGCTGAGGAGCAACGTTCAATCCCTGGGGCTCCTGGAGACCTGATGAAGATCTTTTCATAGCACGAGTTGTAATGTTGGGCTTTTTGGCAAGAATTGCGAGTTTGTTGGTAGAGATCCTCAGCTCTGAGATATAGGACAAACACGGGAGAAGCTGCTGGGGACTTGTTTATGAATGGACACACAGGAGTATATCAGAATCCAGACGGTTGGCGCCCATTGCCCGGGAAAGGATGGTCTCTTTATATTGTGAGTAACGATGTTTGCACCTAAAGGAGGACAGACTAAATATTTAATAGCTCAATACTACTTCCTAAAATCCTTGGCGATTGAACCTGTTCAGTGATGTATTTCCGCGGGTGAAAAACAGAAGATCGACCGGACTCTAGCTTACAGAAGAACACAAAGGATATATCGTACCTTTTGTTTTTGATCTGAACGCGGCTTAAAGGCTTCAATCCCCTATATCTATTGATCGGTTTTCCAAACTTTCTTGTCGATCATGCCGTTTTTGGCATTTGCACCTTGCATGTCAGGCTTTATGCTTTCATCATCACCAGTGTGGGCCTGCGGTTCGTTCCAAATTTTCTATTGGATAAGTCATACATCACTATTTCCTAGATTTTGAGTCCCATTTTTATCGATGTCACAGCCCTTTATATGATTTCTCAATCTCTCCGTGAGGCTCTATCATTCACCATGCTTGTCAACGGTAGTGCGAATATGCCCTCGGTTTAAAAGTCAACGCTCAGTCACACGATACATCGAATAACCTTTTTAAATGAACGCCCTGGTCATCGATACTTGCAGAGATCACATCTACCACAGGGTTGGCGAACCTCCTGATCTCGCGGCTTCTTTCCCTTGCAGGGGTTCTCGAAACAGGGAAGCTCCCCTGCCTTCTCTTTCCAATCCCCGCAGGATAGGTAGACATAAAATATAACCCAACACATTAGGCCGAATCTAAAAGATTTTGATCAATAAATAATTTCAGATTATGTGGGTTAATTAATCTGAGCCAGACTCACGGTTTGCTCTTTGATATCACGACTAAATTATTGTGCAATTTGCAGGACGCTTGCCTTCTTCAGTATGTCTTTCAAATTAGCATAATCTCGTGAAAAGTAATTGGCTGGGTAATGAAGACAATTCTGGCTGAGTGGCATTGAGTAAGAAGTTGGAAGAACGTCAATGTACCACGAGGGCTCCATGGGATTTTAATATGTGTAGATTTCCAGGCTGGTCATGTATTTGAAAGAATTGAAGCTTTGATGCCAAATATAAGGGAGAAGAGGACCTACATTCGAAAATAGACCTCAAGATGGAAGTGGCTCTAAAGGTGATGTGCAGTTGAAAGAGTTCGTCTCCAAAAGCATGGGTGAAAAGGGCTTATATTCTTCGTGTTCCTTTGATAAATAAACGCTCTCTCGGGAATTTGGTAATGTCTCTGCATAGAGGAACGTCCCGGGAGGAGTGTTGTGTCGTCGCTTGCGGAAGATCGACCGGATGATGTAGATAGTGGATATGGTATTCCATCGCAAGGTACAGCGGGCGCCAGGCTTTCTCTTTCTCTATTCAGAATTTTCATTGCGAGATGCATGAGTGGATTTGAATGTGTTTCCGATTTCTTCTTTGTTATCAAATGTATATCGGTCTTGGTCATATCGAGTACGTTGGTCATTTATCTAAATACCACGAAATATGGAAATCATTTCTTCCTGGTTGAAGCATGGGTTCTTTCAAATTTGGCCTTCGGTCTCAGTCTAAGTCGGGAGATATCTCTAGGTTTGCAACATAGAATGTATTTTCCATTTATTCAATCAATAACAATATACAGCGTAGTTCCTACTGCACATCCACGGACATACGGGTTTGGATCTATGGGACTCTTTCATTTGTTTGACTCTGAAACGTATGGTGCATATCAACAATATTTGACCTGGTCCATCCGTGACTTCGTTTTAGGTCCCACTTTAGGAAAATAAAACGTTGAGGACGATTCAGCTTCGGGATATCAACCCACCAAGTTGGACAGAGCTATTCACATCTGAGATATCTGTTACTATGTATTTTATATATGTAGGTGAGAAGAGATCATACATACCAAGTTGCCCCATTTCGTACTGTTCCTCCTCTCCCCTAATATGAAGCATCTCTTCTATAACCCATTGTTCTTGTACCGAATTTCGCAGGCTTGGGATATACTTTGTTAGGCGGCCAAAATATATAGACTTGACTCCGCGAAAGAGGCAAATTAGATCGGGAATTATGTCTGATTTATCAATATCAACCTAAGCATGAAGTGTACATACGGGGGCTTTCCTACCTGATGTGGGTCTGACAGAAGGCGGTTTTTTGAATATCCCCCAAAGCTCTTGTTGCGTAGTAGGATGGAGTGATCGAAATCCAGATCCGTAGTATTTGTTTAGTGCGGATGTGTTGCTTAGGGGAATAACATTGGAAGCGATCGCGAGAGATGTATCCATGGCGAGTATGACCTCAACGATCCTCTAACAAAGGATGCCCTGGGGAATCTTCAACTCTAAGTCTTCAAGCGTGTGCTATAGATTGAAGCTAGTATCACCCGCAATAATAGAGAGAAGGAAGTGAAAGCGATAAGAACTCATTAGCTCAGATGGATTGAGTCTCGCAGAAAGGTAGAAACATGAATTTATCATTCGAAACATGCCAGCAAGTCTTCGATATCTTCGGCTCTAAATCCAGGGGTGGTATAATGGTCCCATGCGACCTCAATCCATCAGAAATGGCACTCCTCCCCCAGAGTCGATAGTGCGCCTGGTCTCGAAGGCAGATCATATCTTTATGTACGTTCTATCCGTCCTCTATCTACCTGAACATGGACTAGGGAGTGAAGTCGTCTTGCTATTTTTGCTGAGAATGCATCCGGGTCGTGAACAGAGTAGCGTATATTCAAATCTAGAAATTTCAAGATAGCCATTCCTGCAGGTCCGTTGAGAGTGGGGTGGGAAGAGGTCTTCATCATGCCAATATAAATCCGAGCGATAGAAAACATAATGCCCCGGTCAGGAAAAAATTGTTGACATTTTCTTAAGAGTTCTTCGTTACACGCGTACGCAAAATGCCTTACGCCTAGCTTTGTGACGAACACAATCGGCACTAAGGGGCTAGCCACAGACTAATTCTATTGTGTAGACGGATAAAACCTTGTGTGCTAGTATCATGGCAAATAGTCCACGCGGGGTTGAGATTTTGAGAATGAAGGCGTATAGCCCGGGAGATCGACATCGAAGGATAGCTCATCTTCCCAGAGATGGGAAGCGATATAGAGCAATTTCAGGAGGGAATTATGCACTTATTTTTCATCGCCATCTCGGATGAAAGTGTTTGGAACAGTTTGACGGTTCTCGTAGTCGAACTAACTTATTTGTGCCAGAGAGCACGAAAATCTTGGAACGATCTCCGGACCAGCACCCCGGATATGTTATTACTAATTTCAAATATCTCCGCATACAAAAACGTCCCGGGAAAATTATTTTGTTGCCGCTTATGGAATCGTCCGATTATTTAGATAGTGAGTGGATATAGCCTCTATCTCAAGGCTTGCGAGGTCCTGGATCTCTCCTTTTCCCTGCAAATATGGAACTTTGGAGTTTTCATTGCGATATTAATGAGTACCAATGAAATTTTCAAGTCTGTTTAGGACAGCTCCTTCCAAAGGAGACTATGTGAGACCTACTGCAGGCAGACTAGCAAGGATTATTCTAGAATGGCATCAACTCCATAGAACAGTACAGTAAGCCTACAATATAACGTATGCAGCATAAAACAAATTTGAAAAATTCAATGGCGTTTTTGGCCATATTCAATAGAGTCACTTGTATGGGACCTTCAGCAACACCAAGTAATGCCGATGACAATATTTCTTCTCGTTGTTAACGCAACAGTCATCTTCCACGAAAATTCTCTGTCCAATGAAGCGCTTGTTCTCTCGAAATGCCAAGTCAAATACACGAACATAATATTCGCACCAGACAATCTCTTATATCAACACAAATATCATCGTCATTTCTGCCTCAACCCCATCCCAAAACAACAATCCTCAAAAGCTTCCTGAATTACAAGCGACCATTGACTTGAGGTGCTTGATACTCTAGCTAGGCGACTATTGTCAGAAAAATCATTGATTCTCACAAAGCAACGAGAAAGCAAGATTGATTGTACATACCGGTCTTAGGGGATATTATCAATGGCTTCTGCCATTGCATCCTCAAAGATGGCCGCTTCAGGTTCAACTCCCTTGGGAATATATAGGGTTGTCATTACTGCGTGAGTACCACCATTGTTATCACGCCATTGCTTGACCGAGGATGGAATTTTGCCAGCGTTTGGCTGTAGCTGGTATTTGTGGTACTCTTTACCATCTTCCTTCTTAACAATGCCATCGTAGTCCCATCGAACGCCATACCGAAGCAGGTCTGCAGGTGTCTTGGGCCAGACAGTTTTCCCTCTGGTTGCGGTCGGCAAGAAAAACTTTTTGAGATCGGCAGGGCGTCCGGTAATGAACTTGACAGCGGCGAAAATAGTCTTGATGGTGGATGGCATTTTGGATGCTGTGTGAAAGGGGTAGGAGAATGAGTTTTTTCATATCTCAAATTATTTAAAGGTTTCTTCTTGCTTTTATGTTGAGATGCCATTTGTGCACGAGTCATACAATCTTTTCTGCACTGACCCAGGGAATTCGATGGAAGCACGCGACCAGTTATCATGGCGGCTAGTGAATTTCAATGCTCCCAGTGCGCGGTTAGTGTAGTGATGTTACAGGTAGTGGAGACGTGTCTGATAGATTGTGGCTTTCCAACCCAAAATAAATGTGGAAACCCAAGTGTATCCCGAGCTTGCCAGGGCCAGTGGCTTAGCGCTAGGTGCTACAAGAACATGCTAATAAAAGAATTCGGCTTTACCTATCCACTAAAAGAGGATTTTCGTATCATATAGCATTTGTAGTGAACGAACGTCAAGCACCGACAAAGCGGCCTGAACAAAATAGCAACTGACAACAATACGTCTATTAAAAGAACTCCTCATGATCTCGGAAAGGCCAACCCCGCTTGATTTTCTCAAGCTCGTCAGCATTACCACCTTCAGAGAACTCGGCTCTGAGGGACTCATTTCGTTTTACCGCATACTCGTACCGCTCAGTCTGGACCCACCCTTCTTCTGAGAGTCCCCCTAGTTCATCGCGCCAGTGATTGACGAGAATGTTCAAGTTATACCACATTGGCTCAGTCTCATTGTGCTCTCTGACTTCCTGCTCCGAAAATTGAATAGGACACTCAGTATTTTCGTCCTTTCCCGGAACATGACGCCAAATTTCACGCATGCGCATCAAACCTCCCCGCAATGTCACCATATTGCCTGACCATTGACGGCCCGCAAAATCTACCAGATGCTGACGTGACAGAATCAAAGGATCTTGTAGAGCCTTGAGATGCACTTTGTTCATTCCCCCGTTGAAGACACGATATAGATAAAAAAGGCTCTGCCGCCGAATGAGCTCGTCGACTTGACTTTTGTCCTGGGGGCTCATTGTATCATAGCCTTCTGGATATTTTGGTGGGACTAAGCCGGTTGGAGGCTCGGGGTCAGGATTCTCAAATAGCTTCGGGTATCCAGCAGCAAGGAGTAGTGGGGTGACAACTGTATGTTGCCAATCAATGATTGATGTGATATTGAATGTATCTGGGCACACAAAGACGTTACTTGGAGTGAGATCTTTCAAATTAGCCTCTTTTAGTCCAAAGGGTATAAGATGGGTTGAGAAACACACCAGGATGCCGAAGGGTAGGTTGATTCAAGATATCCCTATGATCCTTTGGAAGGAGATAAGGAGCAATTGCAAGATACTTCTTGAGGAGTTCCAAATAATCTTTGTGGGAAGTGACACCAGGAAAAACAGTGTTATGTGGAAAGTCACACTCAAGTGGCTTCCCAAAACACTCGGTCCACTTGATTTCTTTGCTGGCAATTGCAAGAAGATATTGCCTTGGGTCGCTCCCTACGCGAAGAGTCAGCTTAAAAAATCATCTGCAATTTCGCCTCAGCGGAAAGCATACATGGACCCCTATCCAGCTCAAGCTTGGCACGTTGTCCATACCAAAACATGTAGTCAGCAATGGGGCCAACGCAGTAGGTTTCGGAATCTCCGTCCTCATCCGGTGTGCCAGGCTGATATAGTCGACCTTGGGATTCACGAGGAAGATCGCTCTTGAAATAGAGACTTCCAAAAGAACCGAAAGGTATTTTGAAAATCTGTTTCTCAATATCGACAATCTGTGTTACCAATGCTTTTTTCTGGTATTTTGTCGTGTCGAACCAGTGAGTATCCGCACACACCCCTGATGCATGTTCCATGATTATGTACTCCACACCAACTGCATTTTCAGTTGTAGAAGACCAACCATAGACTTCAGGCACCGGGATCCCTTTTGAGCGAAGGAACGTAAGAGTTGCGACTTCACTGGCGGTCGCATATGTCTTTGGGACGGATATCCGGTATGGAATTTTGACGATTGCCTTGAAGCCGTCTTCCATAGTGGCTAAAAGCACTCGATTGAAGCCACCCTCACTTAATTTGACAATACTTTGGACGTTTCCACGGCCGACATGTTTCGCGATGGCAATTTCGAGTGCAGCGACATCAAATTGCACATATCGCTCGCGAAGGCGCAATTCTTCGTTGTAAAGGAACCTCCCAGAGGAATATGAGAAAAGATTATCGTCGGGCAATGAGTCTTGTTTCAAATTAGCTCTGTATCAATGGGACGGTGTGAAGAACTGACCCTTAGGTAGTCGGGACATATTTGTAAACTTCCTTGGCATAGGCTTGAAGGGAAGTGTGCTACAAATCAGCGATTCATATGAGCGAAAGCGAGCATTGACACGTAGAGTCCGTATAGACATTGATTGGGAGGAAGTCGAGGATTGTTATCCAGGCCAGGTCAGGAATCATCAAACTGAACGGCTATGACGGGCAGTTTTCAACAGGAAGGCGGTGTGCTAGCTTAGTCATAAACTACAAGCGATCAGTTAACGCATATTGTCGAAGGAGGAATCTAATTATTTGAACTAAATCTGCAATTCGATTTGACTTGGCAATTTTTTTTATTTTCATTTCTATGCAACCTCATCTAGTCAGACGTTAAGCTAGTTGGCTGAGGATACATAATTTAGACTAGGACTTTCATGCACTATTCAAAACCAAGTCATGAACTCTCAACTGAAAGTGAATGGTAGGTCAGAAAGGTGCATACACCGTCCGCTTCCCAGAAAAAAACGTTGAGGAAGATAAAACATTTTGTGATATTCCGTTTTAGGCTCCAATGTTTGGTGCCAAACATTGGAACCCAAAAAGGAATGGCGCGACCCCACCTGACGGGCCCATGCTTACCACAGTGTTGTCCGGGACCTAGGCTCGCTCCAACGGTGGGGAAATACAATACTGCCATTAGCTTATGGAGCCCGAACCATGAAAGGTACGGCATTGCTAGCGAAACGTCATTCTGCATCCTTATCCAGGCTGTAGCAATCAGCTAGTACTTGTAGCTGCTCTTCTGAGATTGTACCATCGAGGACAAACCCTAGAGATTGTTTTAGTTGACAAGGACTAGGGGGTAGACGACACGTAATGGGAGGTTATTCCCAGAAATTGAAATCGGGGCTTTTCTTTAAGCTCTGACCCGCTCTCAATAAAGCAAGTGATTCTATATGTGTTTGGGGACCATTGGCGATTTGGCCAAATTGATAATGTCGAGTGAATGTTATTTCTCTAGCACCTCCAAGGTGCGGCTGTAGTGTCGAAGCCAAGATTTCATGCAATCGCATCGTCGCCTTGATGGTTGATTTGTAGTTAAGGCATCTTCCCCCCTGTCGCCGTCAACGGACAAGCCAGGTTTGATTCATCATTCAACCTGGAACAGGAGCGAGCCTATTGCAGACATATTCCGAAAGGTTTGGCGAAAGATAGTTGACTGGAAGCGGTAGATTTGATACGGACTGAATTTTGGCTGATCAAATGGACTGTCGGCCCTGAAAGCACCAATGAGCAAGGACCCAGGTATAAGTAGGATATTATTAGTCCGCATATCATGATGAATGATTCCAAGCTTGCGAATATAGCAAAGAATGGCGGTAATCTCATGATCCCACCGACTTCGACCAGGCTATGTGGGCATTTCACCGCCCATCAACGGCTGATATCTGCGAAGAAGTATTCTCTAGGCTCGATCGGGTTCATGGCTTCAATAATGTGAGGATTTGAACACTTTGCGATAGCGGTGGAACCACTCGTTCATTCTGCAACATAGCCGGTACCAGTCACTGTCAAAGGCGTCGCTCCTGGTTTGCTCCGAAAAGTGACAATTCCTGGGGAAAATCTCCGTCAACTTCTTAAATTTGACCGAAACAGAGCAAACAGAAAATAAGTATTAGCCATGTAGCCCAATGTTCCTGACGTGGCATCGACTGTATCGTTGGACTTACAGTCATTCGCTTTAGAGTATGAGGATTGAATTAACAGGTTCTGTTGAAGAGTGGAAGTCTACCAGGCAGGGACACAGAATGCGCCTTCAACAAAAGACTTCCGGGCATCACGTGCAGCCGATTTTAAGTGCCAGAAGTACATTTGCGGCGGTGCCTTGTAATCAGGAGAGTTTTGTGGCAGCACCGTGGAGGTAGCCAGTAGATATAATGCAAAATCACATGGCCAGATTCATGAATAGTGACAGAAATCTGTCTGTATTGCAAATGTATGGTACAACTGGCAGATGTGGATGACTCTAACTAACATAAATGACA
>JAHAQQ010000166.1:0-28176 GCA_019190355.1 Penicillium palitans
TTCATTTATTCATATTCGCGGAGTGCGAATATGAATATGCCCTATATTCGCATTCATTTATTCCTTTCGGAGCCCTATGCAGGAATGATGTTGTGATGACAGACGCGACCTTCCCGCCACAGAATCATGGGCAGGGGGTCAAACTTGGTGCCAGCTTGCGGGGCCCCAGGCGCGAAAGAATAGTAAAATCCTGTTCATGATTGGAGCTCGGCTGTCATGACTGTGACGTGACGCTCAGTACCTGGGTTCTGTCGACACGGCCGCGATGACGTCATCCTGCACGATTCGCCCATAAAGCAGCCGTATAACTTCTGATTGCATTCATGACATTCTAATCTCACTGCTCTTCAACCGGATGTCCCGCTGTCTTTTGCATTCTTCTCATACGCTTTAGAGCTGCTCAGGTCTTTAACTCACGGCGTCATATAGCGCGAACATTTGCCATGGCATCCAGTATCATCGACGCAATCAAGAGAGATCACCGCGAGCTCGAGGAATACTACAAAAACATCCTCAGCTCCTCAAGCGACAAAGAAAAGACTCAATGGCAGAATCAATTCTCCTGGGAATTGGCCCGTCACTCGATCGGCGAGGAGCTGGTCGTCTACCCACAGTTCGAGAAGAAGCTCCCTAATGGACGCGCTATGGCGGACAAGGACCGTAGAGAGCACCAATCAGTGTGTCCCTTTACAGTCAGTCTATCATGCAACTAGCTAATAAGCGTGGCAGGTCAAAGAACAACTCAAGGAATTCCAAAACATGAAACCTTCGGACCCCCAGTTTGAGGCTACCATCAAGGCCCTGATGCAAGATCTATCCGAGCACATTAAGGAAGAGGAGGACCAGGACCTCCCGAAACTAGAAGGCGCCCTCGCGACCGAGGAGAGCGAGAACCTTTCAAAATCCTTTGGCAGGACTAAGATGTTCGTGCCGTCGCGTTCGCACCCCAGGGCTCCTAACAAGCCTCCATTCGAGACAGCGATTGGACTTATCACCGCCCCAATTGACCATCTGGCTGATTTGTTTCGAAAATGGCCGCATACTTCTGGTATGCCGAATCCGTCGACTAAGTAAGCCAGTCGGTACGATTATAGGATCTGGACTGTCTGATTTCTGTTATGCCTCGCCCGATCCACTAAGAACGTTGGCGAATAGGGCGAGTTTAATGAGTGGGATATGATCGGAGCATGTGAAAGCGGATGCCGGGTCTCTCAGGCAGCCATGAGTAATCATTCTGGCTCGTTAGGCGTATATACTCTTTCTACGTCACTATGCTTAGTTCGCCCATTGGGGGCTATTACGTCTTCTCTTGCTCTTCCTATTTTAGCTGTAACATGGTAGCTGATGGTACCAAGCCGCTTATCAATACTTCCCACTATGAGGATAACTCCGTGTTGCCTTGTCCATGCAAAATCTCGTCTAGTGAGTGTATGCCGAGGACAATCATTTCGATGCAGGGGTTGTAGAAAACTGATAGAAAAAGGGAATAGTATAAGACCTGTACGTGGCCATCGGAGATGAAGAGTAATATTCTTGTCAAAATAGACAAAAATCATTGTCAAATGCGAAACACTCTTGAGCAATCTCACTGTTTATCACGTCGTCACCAAATCACCGTCTTTGTATCACCGTAGTAAGCTTTCTGAAAGTTGAAAGAAAACAAGACCGGTACCCTGCAATTGGACTCTTACAGTTATATATTTCTCCTACAGTCTTGGACACCGAGTCGCAAGCAGGAACGAACGAATCGAACACAAGTGGTCAGTACCCGTTGATTCAATGGTTGCTTTGTACTAATATTAGATTGCGATCTGGGTCTCGACCTTCACGACATCTGGCAAGGGCCCCCCGGCCTACCCACACCGTCTCCCTGTATCGCCACCGATCTCGCTGGTCCGCGACATTTTCTTTGGAATGAAGGCGAGCATGCAGATACGAGGCTTCAAGGGTCTTCCTTGATCAGTCAGAAACAATCTGTCGGCCTTCAAGTGGACGTGTCCAGACCCCCTGTCTATCTCTACTCATACTAGTGACATTTCCACTAGATGTCGGCGTTCGTCTTTACTGAGGGGCGCACTGCATAGAGTATGATTAGCGCAGTTTTATCGGACATCTGGCGAGACTATAGGAGAGACACTGTTCTTCCGGCTTCGGTTTGAAACGGCCCTGGGGAATCTCTGTTGGGTAGGCGGGAAGCTACTAGACATAATCTCCTGATACAATGTTGGCGCAATAGGAATTAGCTTCCGCTTGTCCCTATGGCCTCTTATTGAACCACTATAATATTCGAGTCAATTCTCCGCCGGCTATGCTACATATATACTGTCTTTGGAACCGGGGTTCTAGTGCATACTAGATTGGGCAGATACGAGTGAGACTGGTCCAGAACATGCGGGATTTCGCGGACATACAACGGTGAAGACATTGATAATGAATCGAAGGCTATTTTATACCCTTCTTACTGTAAACTTTCGGAAAGATGTAAGCAGCTTTCTATGCGATAATTCCCTCTGCACTGCCTCGCCGCTTATAGTGTTTTTCTGCTACCAAAATAGGACGGGGCAAAATCCGCAATAGGTAATTGCTACCCTTCTCTTGCAACGTCCCGCAGTCCTGTCAGACCGGGCCTGAAAGGGTAGTTCTAGTCATCGAGTAGGCTAATCAGTAGTTCTTAAGATTATTCAATACCTATTCGAGAAAGCGTAGTCGAGCTAGCTGCTTCTCGTAATGAAACTGAAGACCGCCCGCCCTTTTCTCAGGTGTGTACCAGCCTCCTTCAGGTTCTGATTGCTTTGATTTAGCTTCTGGCCATCAATGTGCTTGCTCACGATCGACTCCTATATGCGTTGATGGTGTCTAACAAGTCGAGCTGCTGAAAGGCAAACTTGGGATACTCGCGTTCGAGGTCTGCTAGCACTTTCGGGATTTGTTAGAAGGGCTCGGCCCTCAAACTATGTCTTATTTCTTCTTGTATTGCAAAGGGAGGGCTGCGATGGTCAGTGAAAGCACTTGAAGCCGAGTGTTTCACCTATCAATGGAAAGACATGATCAGTAGTTTCCTATGAATGGTTTTTATCACTAAGGCTTGGCAGTTTACTAGGCCGCTATTCTCCTTCCTTTTCCTGGTCTGGCGAGCTGTTAAGAATCTATATTGTCCACAGGAGAAAGTCAAGAACTTGCGCATTACTATTTCCCACAGGGCCTTGGTGTATGTTATTGACTATACTAGATTCTACTTTGTTAAATGATACAGTCAGGCTTTGACTAAAATTTGACCACTTTTTGGTAGGCTGTTGGCAGTCAGTCTGATCATATACAGTGATCAACGAGTCGGCCGTGGGAAAAGATCAAGCCTCACGATATTGAGGGCCAGATATAAACGCTCATTCAGGGGATGTACATTTCATTCGGACATCTCTTTCGCTTTCGTTGAAAGCCACAGAAGCCGATAGGCAGAACATTGTAGAACTCACGGCCCCAAATTGTAAACTTAAAGAATAAAAGAAAATACAAAGCCCAATGTATCTTGATAGGCACTAGTTCAAAAATTGAGTCAACGTATGGCCAAGCTTCAACGGTTGACGGGTCGAGCGCCCGTAATTCCAACCGTGGCATCACGTTGAAGCGAGGCTAGGAAGAAAGTCCATGATTTCTGGGGATGGAATTGTAGGCGCTTTTTGGTGATTCAACGTTATGTCGGTCACAGATGAGGTGATCAGAACAAGAAATATAGGCTTACCATTGCGGATTGAATATCTTAACAAAGCGCCAATTTAAGAGGGCCGTGAAGGATTCAATAGTCAGCCAACGTTTTTAACCGACTCAGCATCCCTTTCTCTCAAAGCCACTCTTACTCGTCCCTTTCAGCACCTAAGATATCGAAGATGCCACTACAAATAGCTGGGGTAAAAAGAAGATATGGGTTTCAACAAGCCTCAATCAAGAAAGGTGGCCTTTAACGGTTCCTACCAAGTTAGTGGTCGACAGAAACCAAGAAGCCTATAATTACGTCCTCTACCCCCGGCAATTTTCTCTATGATTTATTCACTTGACTTATGCAAAATCGAGTAGGCTTGTCTGTAACGCATTCGATAAGTTCTCCCTTTCTATCGAGTACTAGAATTTATACCGTACTAACATTTATAAAATACATCGTGGGGTAGCACATCAGACAGTGCTATGAGAGATCTGATTCCACGCAGACTCACTATGATATACACGCTAGCAGATTAACAATACGAGATTTGATTAGCTAGTCAAAGTGTCTATGCGAAGACGTCTCTGCTATAGTAGCTAATTGAGCTGATCTACTATCGCGCCTCTGGATGTACCTCAAATTTGACGCGCGACTACTCATACTATAGGTACAGTATGTGAAATCCTGCAAATCCTTAAAACTACACTAACTCGGAAGACGCGAGACAACCAGATCCGTGGACATTCGACCATAATGCACCAGTGCAAGGGCCACAGCTCCTTGCCGTCTCTTCATCCCTGGTCTTGACCATCAGAATATGTAAGCTATGGAATGTCTCGCTGACCTACTGGCTAACAATGTACAGTGAAGTTTTGAGAGCTCACCAGACTCACCCTGATAATACTGCACTACTGTCAGTACTCCACGAGCCATGGCTTACACGCTATTCCTGGCCCAGTCGCTTTGAGCAATGCAGCATGTCCTAGATGGAAGATTGCAAATCAAGATATCGGGTCAACAGCAGGGTGCGGACATTCAAGGGCGAGCTTAGTTGCATAGAAGCTTGGGACGTCCGTCCTTCCTGGTAGTGAGTGAGTTATCGCGCTTTCTACTGCGCCGTGTTGTCTATGGACGGGGGTGCACATAGTAATGGTGTTTCACAATCCACGCTGATATCGACTTCGTGACACCATTCACGAACCGTATAAAGTTCACCACAAAAGATGCATGAATGCAAACACCCAACGTATAACAAGTCCACCGGTTCCTACTAGCATTATACTAGCGGACTATAATCGACGATCTTAAAAATTCCGCAGCCCTTGGGAACCATGAAACAGACTTTTGGCCAGTTGTTGAGCTAAAATAACGTAGTTATAGAGGCTTCAGCACCGGTCGAATGTATAAGATTCGAATTTCCCTCGCAAAGTCCTCCGTATGCCTCTCCCTCTCCACACTTTCCAATCGAGCACATTCGCTATCTCGCATGCACGCTCATCGGTATCAACACCGCCATCGGTATCATCTCGGCTTCTGTGGATCCATTCCGCTGTTTGCCAACCCGACTGGCATGGACCGGCTGGACAAATGAGGAATATGGGAAGTGCGTCAACTGTCTGATGAACGTCTTTTCGACTATCTGATCGTGTTATCGGTGTATGAAGTGGCCAAGTTGCAGTTGCCTCTGCGGAAGGCGCTAATCCTGGGCTCTGTGTATTGAATTCTCAGCCTGGTTTCTGTATCGCTTATGAAATTTCACAGACTATCGTCGCTATAATCCGAGTCGTCGTCTTCTGGAACAACCGCTGGCGCATCAACCAGACCCTCGGTCTATACCCACTCGTTCACTGGTCCGTGAGTGGAACCAAAATTGCCGTAATGTGCGCTTGCCTGCCTGCCTTCAGAGCGCTCTCCTTGGCCCAGTATTCCCCGGGTTCCTGTGAAGGTTCGTCGCGAACGAGCGCATTTCCCGCGGTGGGTTACTACCATGAGCAGACCGGAGTGCACCGCAATATCAATAAGTCTGTTAGCTGCTACTCTGTGAATTATACTTCCCGGTCGGAAACAGATAGTGATGTCGAGTTGGTTGACACGGTTGCAAACTCTCGTTAGTGATGGGCCTGCTTTTCACTTGTGCAAGCTAGAATTAATTCGCTACAGATAAACTCCTATGAAGTGACTTCGACTTATTCTGTAGTAAACACGCACCCATCGCCAAGGAAATATCTTTATGAGAAAACATTACGAAGATGTTGAGCGTGTTGTTCCCTTGAGTATTGTTTAAATCTACCTTTGAGTTTTGTCTGGGATCGCTTTTTCCATATATGAACTAGTTCTTGTGTTCAGAAAAACTAGCATTTGACCGATTGGGAGGACTTGGATAGCTCTTGCACTTACAAACATGGGCTTCAGAGGTGAGATGCAGCGACCCATATGACAATCGCTTCTTGCATCTTTGTGATCTTCAACTTATTGTGAAGTACGTTGTGGTGAGGGCTGTGATTTTTGATATAAAGCCGTCGCAACTTGTGAGTAACCCCCCTCCCCCCTCCACCCTCCCCACCAACAACACCTTAGTAACTACGAATCGTACATATTCCTAGCCAACTTCCCGTAGATCAATAACCACTACTTTGATCATAGCGACAGCCATTGCTTTTTGCAAGCATAGTACCCGAGTCCATGCGATTGACCATGCCCTGCTGCTGAGGGAACACAGTTGAAGCCCGATCGGGGTCTATTAAGCCCCATCTGAAACCAGACCGAGTAAAGACATATCCGCCATAGTTTACGGCCAACTTTTGTGAAGTGATATCCTCGCAAGTGGCAAACTGGCTGGCTTGAGTCGGAGTAGGCTTGCGTCTAAACCATCCTCCCGAAAGTAACGATGACATGAGCGCTGATTAGGCGTAAGAAATTCAGTATAGGTTGAAGAAGATAGTCCAAGAGGCCCGACTTGTTCTGTGTGGAAGGACCTGTTTTTAGAGCCAATCAACGCCTTTCCAATCACTTGTCGATCCGCTTGGACCACGATTGATGACCCGGTGTTCTGGAAGGTCATCACCCAACATAACATGAAGTTCTTCATCCTGAAGATTATATATGGCGGAAGCCCTAGTCCAGAGGCACCAATTGGTTCAACCAGTCGGACAATCACGATTTCTGGTTACACCAGTATAAACTGACTGAGTAATGACTTTAGAGTCGCACTGATTTCCATCACAATCCAGACTTGTTAAATTTATTGGTATGACATTAGAATTGGAGTTATGACCATTGCTGCTCCGGTTTACATCTCAGAATATCCCCCAAAGCCATCCGCGGATTGTTGGCCCTGCAGTATGCCGCTCGTCAGCAACTGGGAGTCGTGCTCGGCTTCTTAATCAACTACAGCGTCACGAAGCAGTAAGAAGGTACCGAGATGCAGTGGATGCTGCCTACCCTGCTGCAGCTTCTGCCCGCTGCCCTCTGGGGTATTGGCACGTTCGTTTGCCCCGAGTCGCCCCGCTGGTTGTTATCGGTCAATGGTAGGGAGGAAGCGGGGACTCTCTCTCGAAACTGCGCCATCTGCCTGTCGAGGACCCTGCCGTGGCCGGTAAACTCGACGTCTTGGACTCGCAGCTGCTTCATGAGCATGATCCTATGGGTTTGGCCTCTGCATGACAGCTTCCCAAAGAGACGTTGGTTCCTGTTGAAAGTCGGCGACATTTCTTGCTCCTCTTCACGGCCATGCTGTTCCCTCAGTGGTCTGGAGCGAATGCGATCACGCAGTACTCCCAGCCATCTTTGGTTATCTGGGAATTGTTGGCGACGATGCAACCGTTCTGGCGACGGTCATCTATGGGGTCGTCGAGCTTGTCAGCACCCTGTTGTATCTCGTGGTGATTGTAAATTCTGTCGGTCGGCGACGGTCGCTTTTGGCCGGAATCAGCCTACAGATCCTGATTTGGCCTTTGTAGGTGCGTACCTAAAGAGCGACCAAGGATATGACCACCGACAAAATCAGGGCGTCGCCCGGAGCGGAGGGAGCCCAAACGGCGGCCATTGTGGGGATCTACCTACACGCCGTTGCTTGGACCATTAGCTGGTTCGGGATTCCGTACCTGATGGGACCTGGAAACCTTCCCACCCGCATCCGGTCCCTGAAAATGTCCATCTCCTTGGCGTTGCACTAGGCATTCTACTTTGGCTGCTCCAAGGTGATGCCGAAGCTGCTTGCAGCGACGCACAGATGGGGTGCGTTGCTGTTTTCTGTGTTATCTGTGCGCTGGGCTTGGTTTATGATCTCTCGCCATGCAGTGGGAAAAAGGGTACTCTTGATGCTACGCAGCAGTGCTAACAAATGTGGTAAGATACTACTACGGGACGATCATTGGAAGCGTTGGATAAGCTGTTTGGACGACCATGGTACAGGGCCCGTAAGGTTGCGTACGCCACCAAGGACGAAATAAGAACGCAGATCGCGAGCTCCAGCTCCACCAAGAGCGTGGTCAGAAATGGGAAAGTCGATGCCGAGCACCTGGAGACCGCATAGCCGGTTTTACTGCTGCGGTCGCCATGTCGCCATCTCGATTACAAAAGTGTACCTACGTCATAAGTAAGAAAAACAAGAACAGGCAAGAAAGGCAGGATTTCTACACAGTTAGTCAGCAATACGTAATGGGAAGGGTCAAATCGGATGTTATATCCGGGGTGATGTCGGGATGGGAGAGTGTCATCCCGTTTGCGGAAGTCGAGCCCTGACTTCATTCACAGATCGGCGGTTGCAGACACCGCTTCAGGCGCTCTGCTCATAACGACATCACTGCTTTTGTAATGCTGCTTTCTCCTCGGTAGTCCGGATAGATGTAAATAAATACTGATACCTCCCTCACCATCTGTTCAAGCCATCACGCCATTGGAGAAGAGTCACTCTCCAGTAGCCTGCCCGTCATGAACAGAGCCCTACTTCTCGCACTCGGCCTTATCAAGGCCGGTGTATGCCTTCCAGCTCCAACCGACGTGGTGGAACAGAATGGCTACAACAGCGCTCCCTACCACGGCTCCTACACTGGCACACCTACCACCACCGGCGCGGCCACTGCTCCAGCTACCCTCGCTGCCTCCATTGCACCGCTGCCTCCCAACCCCACAGCGACATACTACAACGCCGATGGAACGCCAAAAGAACCCATGCCGGCCCCGTACGTCCCAGCAGGAGGGCTAGGCACCAACGGAACCGAGCCCCGGTACATGGTCAACAGCGACTGGGACTTTGAGTCGATTGCGCTTGCTTTGTACCAAGAATGGATCGAACTGGATCTGTTTCACGACGGCCTTGCGCGCTTCACCGACGAGGAACTTGAGGCTGCTGGACTGGGCCCAGAAGCGCGGTCGCTGATCGAGTTCATGGCGAATCAAGAGGTCGGACATGCGACTCTGCTCACCAACATGCTGGGTGAAGCTGCTCCCAAACAATGTGTCTACAACTACCCTTACACCACCGTGCGCGAATGGCTGGACTTTAACCAACGAGTCACCCGATGGGGAGAATCCGGTGTCTGGGGGTTCTTGTCTCATCTGGACTCCCGTGAGGTCTCGCAAATGTTGTCGCAGTCGATTGCCACCGAGGCGCGCCAGCAGATGGCCTTCCGCCAGATGTCGGGTCTTGCACCGATGCCCGTCTGGTTTGAGAACGGTTGGCCGCAGTCGTGGGCGTGGACGATGCTGGCGCCGTACATCAGTTACTGTCCTGAGAACACCACGCGTCTTGCCTGGCAGAACTTCCCGACGCTGCACATTCTCAACAACCCAAACATCAATCGCCTTGCTCCGAACGAGACTGAGCAGGACGGAAGTGAGGCGGTTGGCCATCGCATCGCGGACCCTTCAATCTTGAATATCACGCAGTCAGAGTCTTGTGTCAACGCGGAAGGTATTGGAAAGAGCTGTAGTGCAGCCATCGCCACAAACCGGACGGATCCGCTGTCCTATCCAGGCAAACGAGTTTACTTTGAATGGGATGCTCCGGGTCAGGCAGTCGGACCCAACAACTCATACGTTACTGCAACGACTGCGGGCCAGCCCACGTTTGTCGGCTGGAGCAGCCAATTGAACTTCACCTACTCGCCGCTGACAATCACCGGGCAGAACCAGGGCTACACCGAGCAACCAGAGGGCTTTGTCTTTGCGGACGATGGGATTATCAACGGCACAATGGCAGTCATGCTGACCGATCTCGACCTGTTCGTGACCCCGTTCAACACTACCATGGTCAACCCTCACATCGTCGCTCTTGGGCTGTACCAGGCGGGCTAAACAAGAGGAAATGACTTGAGTGAAATGTAATATTACTTATACTTAATAGAAATGGTGGCAGCATTGGATCGAGCCGATTGTTGACAAATAATAAAATTTCAACTCATCGTCCGACTTGTCGTTGACCTGTAGATCTCATGATAGACGCCACGATGACCTGAACGCTTCACATGGTCTGAGCATGTCTTGTTCCCCTGCTTCAAAAATAGAGTAATAGACATAACCGCCCAGAAATTCACGGTGTCTGAGATAGTTTCTACTATCTGATGACTCCCATCCTCCGAAGCGCTACGCATGGTCGAAGCGGAAGCACAGCGTTGTGTAAGATCCTCCAGCTGAACACAAAAACTGCCCCCTTTCATCTGCCTCTCAATCAGTGGCTGTGCGTGCATTGCGTTCGCCCATTTCGACTTCTCAGCACGACAGGTCGGCAATGGGTTATGCCATCAATTCTGAGGCGAGGAGGTACGCATCTTCGGACAATTCATCTTTTCCATGTGGAAGACTTGGTGGCAGCAGGGACGAGCCTTGTTCGGTTCCTAGTACGACTGGAGATCAAGTTATACTTGTGTTGAGATAATCGACGGGCGGGCATTTTCCAACTGCCGTTCGGCCCGACAACGCCAAGTTTGATCGTTGCGCCAAATTCGAGGACGTGGAGAAAGTAAATGATTTCATTATGGGAGAGGACTACAAACACTGCTAGGTATGGGCAGAATGGACGATTTGCCGGGGAGGATTCCCAGACACACCATGTGATAATGTCTCCGGGAACGACTAATCAGCCACACCACTTAATGGCGCTCGCTTCTGTATATGTCGCGGAATTCCAGTGCTATCCAAGTTGCAGGTCGGACTATACGCTACTGGTTTAGATTTGCTTGCTTCACATAACAACCAGCCAGCCAATGGTCACGTCGAAGATGCCAACGGTCCTTTTATTGCGGCGACCTTGGCAGACAGCGGTATCGTCGTGGATCTTTTGGGCATTTTGGACGATAACGTGGAGACGATGGCTCACAAATTGAGATGTAATATGGACCTATAAGGTTGCGACATAGTCATCAGTACTGGAGCGGTATCTACGGGACGGTTTGATTTTTGCCAAGTGCTCTACAACGGTTGGGTGTCACATATCATTTCCACGAAGTCAATACCCGACCCGGACACCAATATATTTGCTGCCATTCCAAATGTATCAACCGGAAAACCTGGCGAGCTCCCTTTTTTCCAATTTACCAGGCAAACCGACAGCATGTGCTGTCTGCGATTTCTCGCCATGCATTACGTCAAGTGCTTGTAAGCACAATTGCCGGAAACTCGTCTGACGGCACGAATTAGCTGCCTTAACGATGCAAAATCTGGACCGCAGTCTGCGCAGATAATAGCCTCATTCCCATGAGGAAAGATGTACTTCGACCAGTTTCTTCAAACGGCATGGATCGGATTTGAACCATCTGGCTGTTAAGTTTAGATTCGCTTCAGTAAAGGCGTTTCCACTCCAGTCAGACTAGGAAGAGACCAGGAATATATACTATACGAAATGTCGCTAGATAGATCTTTTTAGATTGCAATTGTACTTCTATCATACCGTGGGTCTTTGGCAATAACGGCATACGAAGTAATGGAATGGAGAAAACATCAATTGCTCGAGGTCTATCATTGTACGGCAGACGGCGAAGTGGAAGTAGTACTGATCGAAGACCACAGCCCCGGGAAAGTCAGACTTTGCTCGACGCAAACTGTTGGGTACAAATACTCAATGATGTGACTGAACTAAGGGTAGGCCAGTTTATCAATTTAATTCCAAAGTTCTGAAGAGAGCGAAATATGTGTCATGTGTATTTCTTGTATACGAATGATATTCTAACAGTACAATTACATGTCAGTCTGCTTTATGTTGATCTGGACGATCTGCTCCCAGTCCATCCTTGTGTTTGCGTTCATTAGCCATTCGTGCGTTTGCGGACGACAAGGTACCGTGGTGCTGTCGCACTACCAGTTCGGCCCTAACACGCCTTGGGAACGTTCCTTTCAAGAGCATTTAAGGCTTCAGGCGCCCAAATAGCCAGCAGAGGCTCGCTATAACCCTCTTCATTACAGGAACATGTAACTGCCCCAGCAACTGATTGAAGTCGATAGAAGCACCAAACCTGGACCGTGACGGGCAGCTAATCTACTATAGATACCCCAGGCACGCTTGGAATGATCATCTGTTTTAGACATTTCATATAACCATCCGCAATCCTTTTTGACGTTGCGCACTGTTGCCGTGTTCTGGATTTCCCAAGGTCGATTTGACCCACAAGGCCGACCCGGAGTATGGCGGAACATTGCATAATGTAGTGGACTATAGACCACCATGGGCAATACCCATATAACCAGCAAACATCTGCTTTATCGCAAAGAAGGTCGATGACACTTCCTGCTACCTGCATGCACAGAGTGGCCATTGACTGACAGTGTTTGCTGCATGGGCCATCGAACGGTACCCTGATCGCACGTCGCAAACACGGCTCCAGGATTATGAGCTTAATCGGGTAGAATTGAAATGCCAATCTAGTGCGTTGACAACAAATGGGCAATTCGGCGACGACTTTTCGAAATGGTAGATGTACGGTAGTTTAGCCAATCAATTATCAGCAGATGCTTCGTTTCTCGCGATTGTACCCTCTAACTCACCCCATGAAAGAGATGCCGTGCTAGGCGGGTGGATTTTGTCCAAGGCAGCACTTCCAATGCAAGTCAAGCTTCAACGATACAGGAAGTATAGCGACGTGGTAGGCTTAGCACTGCTTGTCACAAAGGCTATACGTGGAACATCGTCTTCTCATTCGCTTATAGCGGAGTGATGTAGAGGTTCTGCATGTTGGTTATTCCCTTGCCCGTCCGGTTTGAACGCTCGTGAGATGAAAGATGCAAGTAGAGCCTTCCGAGTATGGTCGTCCGCAATGAATCGGGAAACATGGTCTTCTTGAAAGTCCTCCTCCCGGTGGGATGCTGGGAGAAAGGCAGTACAGTATTCCAGGCTCACGTTGGGTGGGCGTCCAGTCATCGAGCATAGCTGAATGTCAAGCGAGTACAATGCCCACCAAAGACGATATCTTGTCTCCTTGGATATGTAAGAAATGCTTTCACTCTCACTACGAAGGTGGATTCCCATGGCCACTGCTGATCTCATTGCGACGCCGCACATCCGCCACGCCCTGCTCATCATCAGTCCCCAATCCTAAAAGCGCGGTAGTTGGGTACACATACCCATTAACATGGCCTATCGAAAGCATGTATAGTGACATAAGGGATTCAACCTGTACCTGTTGTAAATTTGGGTGGTCGAATACAGCATAATTCCTCATGCAGAGCTGCAAAGCTCTTGTGAAGTATGACATGTGTGTGCCAGTGCCACCTTCCGGTTCCTTTCTCATCAAAGAGCTATGACGTGTAGCGATAGCCAACACTAGATTGAAAACTGCCATCCACGCCCAGCCCGGCTGCTTACGCGGATTGGCATAAAAATGCGAAATTGTTTCAGAAAGTCAACTTCCCAATAAAGGGAAACGACGCGTGCACAATGTGAAAGTAACTATCCACCAATTGGCTAGCAGCTTCTTCCGAGGGCCAATCCAGAAACTCATTCAGATGGGTCATAGGACTCTGCAAGTCGTCGAAGAAGTAGTTGGTAGACAAGAGTGGGTTCTGTACTGACCTTTCTAACGGATACTCTGCTTTCCTGCGCTGGTCCATTTCAGTGGAGTCTAGAGAGCCACGCTACCTCTGATGGTCTACCCAAGAGACCTGCCGCCTGAGTATTGACGGCACGGTTGAGGTCCTCAATGGTGTGATCGGTCGGCTGTATGGGGTTTCTCCGTACTTGCTCGGTATCGGGGATCGTTTTCGGAGTTGTCGAAGGTGTGCCTGGAAACTAGTTACCATCAGCTGCTTGTCCGAAAATTCATCTGGCCCATGTTTTCTTACTTCACTAACGACCTTTTCAATTTGAATTGCTAGTTGACGGTCGAGAAGAGGATGCAGACTACGTAAGAGGTCTTCATACACCCGAACCTGAGACATGAGCTCCGCGGACTGTCTGAATATAGTGTCAGCCGATCAGACGTCAATTATATCTGTGAGACTCGGCTACTGAACCTTGCTTCTTCCTCTCCCTTCCCGTCTGTGTAGATACAAGAGATGTCGCCTTCGTGGCATCGTCGACATGCGGGCCGATCGCCGCTACATTTGACCTTTTGCTCACGGCAAATGTCGGATGCTCGACTTACTCTCCTATTTGACGTCCAAATTCGGCGGTTTCGTCCTCGTGGGATTGCAATTTTCTCAATCGAGGGCTGCGAAGCAAGGCTTTCCGTGAGCGGCTGGCTTGGGCTCGAGGCAACGCGCTGAACACATTTGACTCGAGGGTGTTTGGGCGCCTGTCAAGCCATGATTGAACACTGGAAGCAGGCGTTTCATTGTTTGTTGCGTCCAAGGCATTGTCGTGGGGGCTAAACGTACCGGTCTCTTTTGAGTCCATCAGCCGTTCTGTGTCCTTTTGCCGAGATAATTGGCGCCAAATTTCTGGCGGATGCAGACATCCGCGAGGCCAGTGGTATTTGACAAATCACAGAAGAGGAATCAAGCTTTAATCTAATTGGACGGGATTTCTGGCCGGGCCAATCCGAACCAAAGGGAACCGCAAAACTCCAAGATACCCCCTGACCTCATTGAGTTTATAGTGAGTCCGCAGAAAAGACCGGGGATCAGCTTCGGCCGTTCACGTTTTAGACGAGACGCTCTCTAAAAACGTCATATTTAACATGAGTGGCAATGCTCTCCTCAGCATTCCCAGTAAGAACCCGATCCGGTTGGTCAGCAGGTATGTCACATTGTCGTGTTTTGATTGTTTTTGAGAACCGCAAGGGATAGTCAGTGCGCGGTAGTCTTATGTATAGAAAAATGCCGCGTGGCCTGTTGTACAGTAAAAGAACGACCTAGCAAGTGGTCAGGGTAGCAAGATCAACCGCCTATCTTTTCAGGAGCCGCGGGAATATATTGTTGCACATAGATGTGTGCAGCAATTAACAATATTTTGAACACAAACGCATTCGTCTCTACTTCAACTCTTCTTACCCCAGTTCCAATTATGTATCATCAATGACACCATGGCAGTCACGTTGACAGTTGTTGACCTTTACGTGACCCCCTTCAACTTGACCCTCCCCAACCCTTATACTGTGGCACTCGGCCTATACATGGCGGGCTGGAGAGGGGTGGGCCTTGTGTTTGAAGGCACGGGTCTCTATCAAAAGTTTGAGGGAGTTGCCTGTTGTATTTCATTTAAGGTGAGGAAGTTTGATATTATTGACAGGAGGATGTGATTGGCTTAACGGTATTGAAAGCGATGGATTATAATTTACCGTTTATAGTAAGCCTGTGCCGGGAACAGTAGTTGTATCAACCCAGGAACGTGAGTTGAAGGTGTGTCGGACCGTGGGTAGACTGCGCTAGAAACCACAAGTGGGACCAAAACTTCAAACGAGAACCAAACCGCCCAAACCGCACCGAAACCAAGAATCACTGCGGTTCCTCACTGAGCACGTGCACTTCATAAAAGCGGCGGCGGCTCAAATAATAAATCTTTCCCACTTGGGTACAGGTAGATACATATGGCCCCCATTCTATAACTAACTAGGCTGCTACAACTTCTTCCAAGATTGGGCTCCTTGGATGAAAGACGAATTGACATTGGCGTCGATGAAATTGACTTGAAAAGCATATAAAGACGGTCGTTCCCGTAGAGCAGGAAAGTTCCCATGATCTTTCAGAGACCAACATAACGACTAAAGAAGCATTTTCTAACAGTGTCCTCTATTTATGGTTTCACTTCTCCGTGTCCTTATCGACCGGCCCATCCAATGCACGAGCCATGTTTGAGCCTTCTATTGCTTGGGCCAAAGGATGTGAATCATCCCTCTCTACCGTTTCAGCTTCGTTCTTCCGGGACCCTGTAAAGGCTACATTCTCAAAATGCTTTTGTATGCGTTAGTGGCATTCCAGTGATATGGTACGAAGGATATCTTCCAGATTTCACTTACTGATGTGGAAAACTTTTGAATCGGCACGTGCCTCGACGGTCATTCCGGAGCATGAAAGTGCCCCCAGCAAAGCCCGGAGTCGCCATGGCCCTGTCTGGCAAATGGCGAGATTATTGAACACGGCAAAGCCATGCGCAAGTTGATCGGGGCGAAATTGTATATTAGAGGTCAAACTGCCTTGTAATCCCCCACTTGTTTTTGCACCGTATTCGTCGACAAGGGACACATTGACGGCATATGCTTGCGTTTGCATTATTGGGAAACTTCCAGACTTTCCGAACATCACCATAACCGATACGGTAAGAGAAGCGCCATGCTGTAAGATGAAGGGGGGCTCCCGTGAAAACCTAATAGTTTTGTCATAACCAGGCGGACATTCCTCCCCTTCACTAGGCCCTAACATCATGTGTCGCTTTTTCCCCTTTCCCTTGATTGCTGTGGGGAAGCTCATACGGGTATAACACCGATAGCGCAAAGGATAGCCAAGGGATGACACAGATAGACAGCAACTAACTGAACCTGTCTAAATACCTAACCGGTGTATCCATTCGCGGTCTTCTACCTTGCTTTTGTAGGAAGACCGAGAAGATTGGCGGTGACCGAAGCTCTAGCGCGGAAGACATGTTGCTCTCTTTTTCATAGGCCTGTCTCTCGTAGCAAAATACTGCGTGGTTGGTAAGGTCGTTCGAGCTCCTTCAAACCCCGTTCAAACCCCGACCCTTACATGAGATCTCGTGAAGCTGTAATTCAGCCTCCAATAGCCAGTCAGGCCAATACAGCCACTGCATACTCAGGCTCGAGATCCACCCACTCGCATTCAAATGCAGGTGTTCGTTCATGACCTTGAGCAATTAACACGGCCAAATCGGGTCTACCACTTACATTAAGCCTGGTTCACCAACGCAACAATCCGTTTGGTAAGAAAATGAACGACTGCAGGGAACTATTCTGGGAAGCAGATCGCAATGAGCGACCAATCTGCGTAAACAGGTTGGTGGGCAAGGTAAGTTTTGGACAAGATGATTTCCCAAACGCCAACCATTTTCTGCGGCCCCACAACCCGGCAAACCCATTTTCAAATCCTTTACCTATCACGAACGTGTGGCCCAGGCCCGCATTGGTAGCGCCGTTTGCAAATAATCAGATTACGGTTTCTAGTCGAAAAGTAAAAGATGGGAGCAGCAAGGAAGTGAGCCTTCCTTTTCTCTATTTTCGCCAATTGACCCTGAAATTGTCCTACCTTGACGTCGCGAAATGCGACACACTAAGATAGCTTTCGCCCATAATTGCACTGATTATCACTGAGCCTGCGAAAGTTGGTGAGGGGTTACAGAGGAGCGGGGACAGGTGGCAGTCGAATCCGCAGATTGGAAAATTAAATCCAAAAGTGGTACAACAATGGCTCAAAATTTCAGCAACATGAGCAGTGGTCAACAAACGAAAAGTGAAAGAATTGCGGCACTCGTCACCCGATATGGGAGAAGAATACTTGCACTGGGAAGCCACTAATGCTTATTCCTCCGAAAGGACAGGTACTTGCTCCAAATTCCCTTTCATCAAGCGATTTCCGTTCTGAGAACGATTAAGACGGAGTGTCCTGTAATTGATTATGTAGATACTTGTACGTCCTTGATATCCTCTGCCGGGTTGGCGCTTTTTTATCCTAACTGCCGCCGCTTTTATGATGGCGCTTAGAATCAGGCTCACTAAGCAGATTTCAGTCTCCGTGCTCAGACTCACTAAGATGCTCATGTTAGTCACGTGATTACTATCTTAGGTCTAATAAACGCTTAGTGAGCGCTTAATGAGTCTGATTAACTAGATACTCACTGGTTAGTCGCTCACTGATTACTTAGAGACTACTTAGAGGTATATATTAAGCACTTAGTCCGATTTTAAGCTATACCCGAAGAAAAATGTTGCGCTATAATACTGTTTACTTTCTGTGACCACTTTTAATAGCTGTTACGGATAGGGATCCGAAAGGAATATGATTATTCTCTGAATTGAATAATATGAATATGAATAAGCTCTTGGGTATTGAATAATCAGCCCTACTAACCACACACAGCATGACGTCCCAAAACCTGTACTTCATTTTTCCAGCCACTCTTCCGCGCAGGCTAGGTGGGAAAGCGCCTTGCACTGACAGCGCAAGCTCACACTCTCATTTGCAAGATCTTCATCCTTGGCCAGACAAAATACACAGTGGATGTCGTCGACCTCGTCGCTCAGGGTGAGATACTTGAGCGTCAAGTCTTGGACGCCAGCCCAGACGTTAGCGGCCAATGTCAGGACAGCTGGTCGAGCCGGTGAAACGTGCCATGGAACACTGTTGGTCCGCAGCATTGTGGCAGTGACAATCGAATTGATATATTGCACTGGCTCAGGGCTGGTTGACAGGGACACCGGCGGGTCTTGTCTGAGCCCGTGAGGAGGTGACCGGTCAGTGTTGTCTGATGCAGGGCGTCGCCTAGAGGCTGACAATGTCTGACGCGGGCCCGGATGTACAATGGCTGATGGAGAGTCTATCCTGGAGCCATGTAGTACTCGCGCCTGGTTGTGGACGGCTGCTTCATACCACTGCTGGCCAACTTAGTCGGCCTGTCGTGGTCGATGCCATCCCGCGATCGTTCCTCGGAATCCAGTTCGACTATCACATCGATGGGTCCGTGTCTATTCACCAACACCAGTATATTCAGAAGGTTCTCTCCGACTTTGGTATGGAGAGCTGTCAGCCAAAGTCTACGCCTATGAATACCAAACAAAGTCTGAATCATCGTCCAGACGAGGAACTTCCAGACGAGGAAGCAAAAGCGCGTTTTGCGACCGCCATTGGATCGCTAATGTATTTGATGGTTGGCACGCGACCGGATATTCCGTTTGCGCTGGGCTTGTTGAGTCGCTTCACGTCTCAGCCGCAATCGCAGCACCAAGTTGCTCTACAGCGATTGCTTCGCTATATCAAAGCCACGCAGTCTCATCGTATCACCTACCGTAGTGGGCAGTTGATTGGATACACGGATGCCGACTTTGGGGGCTCCGTCGTCACTGACGGGGCATACTCCACATCCGGCTATGTGTTCCAACTTGCAGGTGCGCCAGTTTCCTGGTCGTCCAAGAGACAGGGGAAAGTAGCCACATCTACGACACATGCCGAATACATCGGACAGTACAATGCCATTCTGCATCTGCAGTGGCTCCGCACCTTTCTAGCTTAAACACAACTGTATCGGTCTCCGGTCACCAACATCATGGCTGACAACCAGTCCGCCATTGCCCTTTCTCGCAACCCTGAATTCCACAAACGGAAGAAGCATTTTAATGTGAAATTTCTCTATCAGCGAGCCGTGCTGAATGCAGGCGAGATTGTGGGAACGTCCAAAGCCATTCCCATAATGATTCCACTGATAAGACCAGCACATGGGAGAGTCAGGACCCAGCCGAAGAAAATGTTGCCGAGTTGCTTCCAGTTGATGCTCTTGAGATCCATGTTGACCAACGCAACACCGACCACGGCACCAGTAATGCATTGAGTAGTTGAGACTGGCAAGCCTAATCTTGAAGCGAGGAGCACAGTTAATGCCGCCGCGAGTTCTGCAGAATACCCTCTAGTAGGCGAGTGCTTGGTGATGCGGTTGCCGAGACTGCGCATGATGTGGTAGCCGAAAGTCCAGAAGCCTGACGTCCATTAGTAAATGTGTGGAAGAAACTGGAGGTGGGGGAGAAAGGAGACTTACCAAAGTCGAGGCCAAGACCACCCACCGCCTTGATCCAGATCGGGGTGTCAGTCTTGGTGGAAGTCTCGCCGGAATTCCAGGTCATGTACTCGGTTGTGAATGGGCCAATGGCGTTCGAGACATCGTTGGCGCCGTGGGAGATAGACATGATCTAATTGCCTTGTTAACTGAGTTTTACAGAGGGAGAGGGGAGCGGAGCGTACCATAGCAGAGCAAACCTGGGCAGTGGTCCATAGATGTTCAACTCTGTTGTCAAAGACAGGGGCATGCTGATGGATACGATCAAGACCCCTTGACTGGTGGTGAATGACATCGCGGGTAATACCATATGTGAGAACAAGCTTGAGGGTGGCAAAGGTCCGCTTGGGATGAATCCAAGGCAGAGTGTCTAGAGCCTGTAGCTCCTTTTGATGTTTCTCCGCAATTTTGGCATCAGCCCTGCGGGCATCGTTCTCGGCAGCGCTGGGATCACCCTTAAGGGGCTCAATTTCTGGGGTGGCGAGGGTGGACTCTTGTCCCTCGGTGGCAGAACCAGAGCGAAGAGTGTCCGTCTCGCCCTTCAGATCGCTTTCATAGTAGTTGGGCACAATACCCTTTCCGGGTTACCCGGGAGGTACAAGGTGTAGTTGTCCTTCTAGAGAAGAGAACCCATAGGGATGTGCCAGAAGCGCAGGCGGGAGTCACCCTTCACAAGGCTGCGCCAATAGTAAGGGACAAAGAAGATCGCACTGATAACCCAGACACCAGCAAAGACGCCAATGATAATTCCACAAGCCTTGCCTGCACCTAAGTCCTCGAGCTTTGGGATTCCGTGACCGCCGCTAATGACGATGAACAATGCTAGGATAGCAGCAGTAATGGCGTAATAGAATGGAAGCACGCGCAACGCCCACTTCATGGGATCCTCACGCGAGTGCACCAGCAGCCGGATACTGGTGAAGATGATCGCACCAAATGCGGCTGAGATGAGGGGTGCAATACCCCAAGAGGCAGCGATTTGGGAAACGCTCTGAGACTTCCAACCCCAGTGGACAGGGAGCTCTGCCGCAATGGCGACACCGATGAGGGCACCGACAATGGATTGGGTGGTGGACACTGGGAATCCGAGGTAGGTGCAGACGGTAAGCCAGATCGAGGAGCCTGTATAAGTAGACAAAGGAGTGAGTAATTGAGACGTTTGGCTTGCGAGTTGGAAAGAGAAGGCAAAGTGAGAATGCAAAGAGAAACGCACCGACTTCAGCAACCACCATGGCCATGATCAACACTCCTGGAGAGTCCAGGAAGCGGTCGATGGAGAAGACACCACTGCGAATAGTCGAGGTAACCTGTTGTCCAAGGGCGATGGCACCGATGAACTCGGTGATAGTCGCGAGGATACCAGCTTGGATCAAGGTCAGGGACCTGGAGCTGACCGAGGTTGCGTAGGAGTTGGCTGCATCCTGTGCAAAGGAAAGAGATGAGTGCTTGACCAGTTGAGGGTCAGAACAAGGAACATACGTTGGCACCGATTTCCCAAACGGAGAGAATGAAGAAGAGCGTACCGACGGCGAAGAGCCAGTCGAGATCCTGATAGACAGCCATTTTGGTTTCCAGAAGGGAAGATCTATTGTTTTCTTCACTTTTATGGGCGGGCCTCTGACATAGGAGAGAAAGAGAAAAGGAAAATAAAAAAGAGAGAGAGAGAGTATTTTAATATGATACCTAGGTACCTATCTTATCTGTCGAGGAAGGCGTAACCTCAATATGACATTTTTCTATAGTAAGTTAACCTCAGGTCATCCCATGGATGTCTCAGATCAGGGCAAGGCTAATCCCATTTCTCATTTCACTCACATTATACGACTGAAGAGGACCCGATCATAGAGCAGCCCCAGCCAAGAGTGCTTCCAGAACTGAATCTCATTGATGGTCAGATACCTGGGTAGTATTGTCTACTATGAAAGCTAAACGCATGGGCCGCCGAGCTATGATCTTGGCGTAATCTCAAAAAGAACATACCGTAGGCTTGTACTCGGCGCTTGGTCCGAAGCTTGACGAATTAGGCTACGTCATATCCTTGAATGGATGTGATCCAATCATTTGCGCACGAGTTATGGTAATCCATGGTTCCATTTATTACAAGCTTCCATAAGACACCTGGGCATTGATCAAGCATGGCGCCAAGAAATGCCCGGGGATGGAGCACGTGGGCTGCTCAATGACTTGATTGTACATATGAGCACCCATGTACCATCCACGCCTAGATGGTTATAGGAATATTATTTAAGCCTATTCGGATTGTTCGTAATAAGAGTCTTCTAGAAACAGTTAATGCACAATGATATAATGTCAACTTTGAAGCCCACATATGTATGTTCCGACATACATAATATGTAGATACGGAGTACATAGCCCATATTAGTTCGGCTATCCTAAATCAAGGCTAGGAAGTCATCAAGTCACATGAAGCGGTAGTAATTTCCTCAGGTCCTCCAGGCCTTTTCCAAGGTTACTAACTGGAATATTCCATATGACATATAAACCCGGCTTTTCAGAAAGGCGATCGCAGAGGGCGCTTTGTAGTTGTGATTTGAGCATTGTGATAGCAGGAAATTGACTTCCACAGGAAACACGAGCCTCGCCACAAGAAATTCTTCAAATGCGACGTGCCCAACTGCCCACGGAAGGACGGATTTGGCACCATTAACAATCTTGCCCGTCATAAGAAATGCGTTCACAATAAAGAGCCCGAGCGTGGGCCCAAGATGATGTACATGTGTTTCGGGACAAACTGCCCACGCCCGAACAAGAGGTGGCCGGGCCTGGATAACTTCAAGCAACACCTGAACCGCATGCGTCATGAAGAGGATGGGGACGTACTCTTGAAAAAGTGAGTTCAAAATGAGACATGCAATGTTCCAATCATTAATTCATAAACAGGTATATGGATTGGTATGAAATGGTGATCCTCCCCCAGCCCGAACAGAGTTTCGACGAGCGTAGCTCAAGAGATGAGTCGGTATTAGAAGCGCAAGATGGGGCGCCCGTCCAGTCAACCGCTGACTTTGGGCCGGAGTACGGTTCCATGCCTCAGCAGAGGACTGATAACTCCACATTTGGTGCTGCCACGCCGAGGCTTCCTCAGCATGGGACGCCATCTCTTGCAGGCTCGACATCGAAATTTTCCGCTTCAGGCTCCTTGGGTCTGGCAACGAGTCAAGATCCATCCGCTGAACGCGACGATCCCAAGTTTGCGTTTCCAGCAGCTCGACTTGTTGGACTGTATCGACGTCTATGGGAGTCGTGTGTGTCCAAGCATTTCGATGGCCAGAAGCTAGAGCAGAGCAATCAGAACTTGAAGGAGGCTGGTATGCACCTGAGAAAGAGAGAGACGGACTTCAGCTTTGCCACGACAAGCAGCTAGCTGGACTGCGCTTTTTCGAACAGGCACTGGAATCATCTCGGGAACGACTGATTAACCTACTCGATGACTGGAACTACCCCTACAGTCCCAATTTGGCAGGGCTGATGGATGTCGCAAGAGAAGCGTAAGAAATTGCCTATTCCGGGCTGCCCCGTCCTATATTGGCAATATAGAAATACTACAAGCGGCGACGCAGTGCAAGGGGAATCACACCGCATCCAAAGCAGGTTATATATTCCCGAGGCTTTTTATCAAGAAGGGCATCAAATAGTCATTATTCATTGTCGTGGTCATTACTGAAATGAGTATACGAACAATCCCGCTTGATTCAGATCAATCTCGCTCGTAATTACTCGATATATTATGTACAAAAAACCGTGGGTCCAGGGATAGCGTCGGGGGAAGCCTAGTCAACAGAGAATGTGTCGAGAGACTCGAATACGGTAGAGATTCAGTACGAGGCCAAAGGGACAGTCGGAAGCCAGTGCCGGTTGCACGGACAGCATGCCAGGTGATTGTGTCTAGTAGCTGTCTGTGTATCCGATGGAGATTCCCTATGGCCGTTTCAACCTGTGGCAGGAAGAACAGATCCTCTCCTATAGTCTCACCAGATATCCGGTCAAATCGCACAAACCAAAATTCTATCCAGTGCACCTCTTTAGGGAAAAGGAGCGCTGACATGTGGAGGAAAATGTCACTAGCCCGAGTAGAGTTAGTCAGAGGATCTGGACCTGTCCACTTGAACCCGGACAGACTGTCGAGATTGGGATAGAAAAGGCATTCGATCAAGGAAGGCTCTCGAGTTTCGTATTCTGCAGGGTCGTCTTTGCCAAAAGCATCCTGCCACAGATCATTGGGATCAGTAGCGAGACAGGGAGGCGGTGTCCGTATGCCGGAAGATTCATGCCAGATAGCGTGAAGGTCGAGATCCAAATCGTGGTCTATTAACATTAACGCAAACTCCCATCAAAGAAACGGGTACAGACCATTCTCGTTCAATCCGTTCATTTCTGGTATATTACTGGCCATCGAACGCTGTAGGGAAAATATGGAAGTGTGTAAAGTAGCGATTTAACGTGGGTTGGGAGGGATGGAAAGCTGGAGACGGAGCAGTTTTTATTCCTCTCTTATTACACAGAATGAGGACAAACCAGGGGAATTTATAACCATATGCTAAGTTATCGAATGCGTTGAATGTATCAACAGCGTGCACCGTTGGCACCCGTCACCAACACAACAAAAGTTTACCGGCAGTATAGGCCTTATCTATCCTTAGGGACAACGCAAATAGATAGCGGAAAATCAGATGTCATTCTTCCTGCCCATGAATGCTCTACCACATGGTCTTTATCATGGCTCAGGCTCATCGACAGAGTAGGCTTGAAGATCGCTCGCTTCCAAGGCTGAAACAACACCATTACAAAGAGCCTGAACCGCTAGCTTGCGTTCCCACAATACTGAAGCTTGCACTTTGCAGAGCTCTAGAAGGATATCGCTATCGCTTGCTAGCAAGTCATTTGACGCTTGAAGCTGTCGCTGCTCTTCCTCGAGTCGTATTTTCTCGGCCGATTTGACGATGTAGCATTCCCATAGGGAAAAGTAGAAGTCAAGCAATTTGAGGGTTGGTGTAGCGAGAGAGTCATTGAAATTTACTACTTTCATGGACTCTGCCGCAAGGATACCCCGTGTTCTCGCTGGAATCTGTTCAGAATTAGTGGGTCTATTTTTTTTTTTTTTTTTTCATTTCCTGCCGAGGGGATATGACTGACCTTGGGTTCGATAGTTGTGCCGTTTGAAGCCTGCTGTGAATGAATTTCCACCTTGGGTTCATCTTCTGGAGCTTGGGATATTCGGCACTGTCTCTTGGCCGGCCGATCGATTGGGAAGGCGAAGTGGGATGGTCCAATTTCGTCATCAAGATTGATTGGATCGGAAATTATGCTCGAGGGCCATTTATAGCTGACAATTCACGCGAGGCTGCTGTCATTTCTACCAGTGCTTCCTCACCTAGGATCTACCGCAACTTTGAAGCCAGTGAACAGTTAGCTCAACCGCTGACGCTCGATCTCACCAGCTGCTCAGGGCAAACTGCTCAGGAATAAGCGGGATTAAATCGCACCTACAGCATTGACACAAACCAATGTAAAGACTGTCTCATAATGGTAGTCTACAAGTGTACTTCCGATGCGTGGATGCTATATATTACTTTCAAATCATTGAAGCTTTGCCGTGACTGCAAACCATTCGAAGTGCGGAAGTGCAGATAATTTGATTCCCAATGTTGATGTCAACAGGCGCTGGGAACAGCCATCTCGTATCACATCACCAGAGCTACCTGAAGTAGATGTCGCTAGCCCTTACAAACGATCAAATATTCTCCTCGGAGACCGTTTCAACAATCTTTTAGTAGCGTTGTCGTCATAAATTCTGCTTCGAATGGCCCTCTGGATGTAATAGTCCTTTGCTAGATCCAGGGATCTCCTCAAACTGAAGTGTGTCAGTCTGGGATTGGCCACAAGTACATCAACAATCGAGAAATGTCCACCCCTGACCGCCAACATCAATGGATCCTCCAACCATTGATTCCTCAGGTTGACATCAATTCGGCCATGGCGTAGTAGTTCTCGGACCATCTCCCGGTAACCGCCACGGGCAGCAATACAGAGAGCAGTGTCATGGGTTGCGACCGTGCTTTGATTAAGATTCAGACGTGCGCCTTGCTGTACTAAGAGCCTTACCATATCGAGATGACCATGTGAAACCGCTCGACAAATGGGCGGATCTATTAAACCCCTCCCATTGATCTCCACGCCCTCCATACTCAGTAAACAAGCAACTGTCTTCACGTGTCCGTGATATGCAGCAACGGAAATTGGAGAGTGGCCTGCAACGCAGAGATTCAGAGCAATCCCTGGCACAACAAGCAGCCGTCGTAAAAGTATAGTATCCAATCTCGTTGCGGCATGGTGTAAAGATGTAGACGGGGCCTCAAGTCTCCCACGGCCTCCAACGAAATTAACGTCGATGTCATTCTCCGCCAAGAGCCTTTCGGTTACCTCGTCGCATGGCGAGTAAGTAGACAGCCAAAGTGGCGTATTGCCATCTTTGCCTTTGCAGTTCACGTTGGCAAGGGGGTGGCCCAGGATCAAATTGACCACTTCCAGGCGTCTGCCTTGGACGGCGAGATGGAGCGGCGAATAGCCTTTCCGGTCCTGAATGTCCAAGTTCAGACCCTTTTGTCTAAGACGCCACTTGACAGCATCTATCGACCCATGCAACACTGCCTCATGAAGAGGTAGCTCGGAATCCTGAGCATTTCGGGCACCTAAATAAACTTCGCAGTCGCCGCCATTGATAAACATTATTCTCATGACGGGTCTATTGATTCGACATGCCCAAGACCACGCCGACTGGCCTGAATCATCTTCCAAGTTAGGATCGCTGCCACTTGAAAGTAGCAGTTGCACGAATCCTATTCTTCCTGCGAAGACTGCTAGGTGAAGTGCCGTTCGCCCGTATTTGTGTTTAATGTCCACACTGGCGGCGCGGTGCTCTAGCACGCTCTTGACAATGGAGAAACTCCCGTAGTGGATAGCATATGACAGGGCGCTGTCGCGCGCTTGATTTTGGATATTGATATCTAGATCTTGATGACTGAGCAGCAGTTCGCGCACAGCAGCGGAAGAGTATTTCAACGCCTGTATCAAAGGAGTTTTGCCTCGGTAAAATGCATTGATGTTGGCGTTGTGCTGGAGCAAAGCATCCGCAAGGCCAACGTTGTCGTATTTGACGGCCAAGTGCAACAGATTGCTGTTCTGAAATCTAATGTTGTATTCCCAGGTGCTGGGCTGCAGTCTAAAATCAAGGTCTTTGCATGATTTGGCGAGGGCGAATAATGCACTGCCATCCAAATGCGACACGATCCACAGCAAAAGCTCGTTGGGCAGGTCTCTGATGTTTGGCTGTAATTTGTTAGCTCATCCGTAACTTCAGTAAGAGAGAATTGGAACTGACCATAGTGGAACAGCAGATTAGAACTAGGAATCAAATAAATTGTAGATGAGGGTGAGGTGTGGGGTGTGAAAGTTGGACGTGGAGAGGTCCTTATATACTTGCCTCAGCTAAATTCCGCGGTCACCTAGGGTGTAGCCCGTCACTCCGCTGAAGGTGCGTAGCAATCACGCGGCAGCATCAAAGTCTTGACAACAATGTTTAGGCGGGTGAGAGAATCCTTGGACTCTAGCTCCTGGGAACACCAAAGCTGTTCCTGGTAGTTGTCGATGGCCCTAGGAACCGAATCTAGTCTCTACATCCCCACACCTCGGACCTAGCGCCATAGGCGTCGAAGCAAATAACAATCTAACACGCACTTCGAAACTTCCATAGGCCACCCAGAATTTAACCTAGCATTTGTCGACTTTGCTGCGTCCCGCCGCAGCCAACCTGTTCGCCAATGCATGGTCACGGCAATCTACAGCTACAAGTGCAGCTGATTTGAGCAGCAGTGATGTGGAATGATATCCCTTCTCGCAGGCCACTGATCGGCCTATACCGGCGCATACTGCATCCAAATGCATTCTTCGACGTACCAACTGTTTCAAGGAAGGCGTCCCATACCGGCAGCCACGCAGCCACGTAGGCAAGGACCCTACGGCGATGGCATATAAAGCTGACAAGGGAACACTGCGGAGATTGCCCAACATCAACTCCCATCCAAAGTATTTTCTGCCTTTCAAGACAATCTCAATGACTACCATGCCTTGGAACCCATTTGCTGTCTGCGGGATCCCTCACGGTGGCCCTGCGTCCTGTTGCGGGGTGACGAAGAAAGGCCAGCCGTGCAAAAGCTCTGTCAAATTTCAAGACACCAAGATCGGCCATGAAAGGTTGACCACTCTCGCCAGAGAGCCGTTTGACTTGTCAACTTTGCAGTCAAAGCTATGTGATATT
>JAHAQQ010000167.1:0-28071 GCA_019190355.1 Penicillium palitans
GTGAGTGTTGATGTGAGTGTTGATGTGAGTGTTGATGTGAGTGTTGATGTGAGTGTTGATGTGAGTGTTGATGTGAGTGTTGATGTGAGTGTTGATGTGAGTGTTGATGTGAGTGTTGATGTGAGTGTTGATGTCAGCGTTGTGGTGAGCGTTGTGGTGAATGACCGGGCGGGGGCGGTGAAGGGGGTGGTCAACGTCTAGACCTCGCCATGTGGACCGTTTATCGACCCCATCGGATTATGTAAGCTTCTTTAATAGGGGGTTCAATTTCAAATTCTGGATTTATCTGGTTATCTATATATGTGTGTCACAGTCACCTACCGCCATAACCACTTGTAGAGTAGGTAATTGATCATAAAAAGGTATATCCTGTTGTATAGCGCATTGAATATGTCGAGTTTATAATAAGTTTATTGATGCGACTGGTAGACGTTATATTGTGAGTGGATTTGTATTTTCAGCATATTATGTAGTCATATATATACTTGCACCCAATATAGTCGCATCACTATTTCTATGTATTTCGGATCACACTTTCAATTTTCACCTAGACTCGATGGTCCATTGCTTTTACTAGGCTTGATTATAACTGAACACATCCATTGTATATCTTTCTACTCAAATAATCTGAATACGCAGTACTATAAGACATATAAGTGCGTGGCTAAATATTATAGAAGTATAAAAGTTTCATGTGACTTAAGTGCTTATTAGCAAGCGAGCCATGGGCCCATTAAATGCCATGGGGCTACGGTCAACGGCCCGCCCGCCCGAAGTAACTCAGTGCGAGTCCATAGGCCTCATGGGCCGTGGCGAGGTCTATCATGTCTCACGGACGTAGTACGGAGGTTTTCTTGCCATCTCACTCACATGATAAATGTATCAATCACTATTGATTCTATTCCGCAAGCCATTTCTAGTCCCATACTGATCATTCGGTGAAGCTGGCACACAGCGTCAATCCGATAGGGATAGTAGATCCACTGGTAACTATGACCAAGCAATACGCCCAAGACCCACGTGTAGAAGCATGTGATGAGGTGCCGAATGATTGGCCTAAGTAAACTTAGCCATGCGGTAGGCTTTGTGCCTTGCGAAGTCAAAGCCATCACTTCAGGCGGCGATTGTAAGTCACTCGACCTCACTCTATTTCAGTTCTCACGTCCCAGAGGGCGCGAGAATCAAAGTAATTTGACCCCTGAGACAACCATGTTGCTGGCAGCTTTGGACAAGCAAGCAATCAAGAATACCCGGTCGGCTCCTTCTACTATGCCTCGGCAACGACGGATTATATTTCAACCAATCTCCCGGACCGAAGTGACGGCCATTGCCTTCTGCGAAGTGCTGTCCCAAGTTCATGCGATCGACCATGCTCTGCTGCTAAGTGAACACGGTTGAAACCCGATTGGGTTCTAGCAGTGCCATCTGAAACGAATTTTCGTGGGGTGATATCCCCGCAGGAGTGCTAGTTCGCTCGAGGTCGTAGTAGATACTCCGGCCATTTTTCCAAAAGCAAGCATCACATGAGCGTTGATTGACGGGAGAAATTTTGCTCCAGGATCTAGGGGATAGCCGAAGAGGTCCCACAACCATTCTGATTCGATGTTGTTTCGGACACTAAAGTCTTTACAGTGGCTGCCTGTTCGAACAGTGACATGCCAATGTGTCCTCCGCAGCGCGGTGAGCTGGACGAATATATAATTTATTCTCAGAAAACAGTCGAGGTAGGGGATGTAGAGAATCCGGCTTTCCTGACAAGTGCGTGATATGTTAGGAGACGATATTAACGGACAAAGGATACGCGCGGTCAATGACTAACCTGCAGCTGCAGTGACACCCAGGGTAAATGGTCTTTGCAGATAGTGCTTCGGCTTGGATAGGGAAATGCGTGCATAGGAATCAAATCTACGCACCACTTGTCCAACAGGATACACCACAACACTATAGACAGCCCTCATGACGCAGCTTCGCGAATGTCAGAGGTGATCCTTGGGTAGTGAGCTCTCATTAGTTTGCCTGTGCCCCAGGCTAACCTCTCAATTTGTACCTGAGATGACCAATGTCAACTAGTAGGCTAAGAATGTGGAGACTTTGCGTCTCCTTCTCCTTGCAGGTGGACTTGTGCCAACAGTCTGACTGTCTGCGGAGGTACAGCTCACCCGCCATGAAGCAAGACAGAACGTCAGCATTCCTCTGTGTCTTTCGGATTTCCAGGCTTGGAAAGACACCAAATGCCATCCGAGGACAACGAGGATCACACATCCAAAACCAGCAGCCTACACCGCTTGAAGGTATTTGAAGGTTTGAGTGCTTAGCCACAGGTATGATTCGGGTAGTGGTATAGGCTGATCGGAGTTCAGGTATTGTATCATGTAGACAAATCGAACAATGACCTGATACACAGAATCAATAGGGCGAAAGAGGACGAGGTAAGCGATACGAACCTTCTGGTGACTCATCGTCGATAGTAGTCATATGGAAAGGACAGGCAGCATGCGATTGTATTGGTATAGGGGAGTCGAGCAGACAAGACATTTGTTCGCGTGGCGTTCGACTCGAGTGACAGAAATGAGGTGTTCTGTTGTACGATCCGAGTCAGCAAGTACTGATCCAGTTGGACGAGTTGCTAGAGTTTACCAGTTCATGGAAACCCCAAAATGTGCGCTTGAGACGGGACGATCAGTTTGCGCATTGATCATATCGGCTTACCAACTAGATCACTCACAATTCTCTTCTGCAATACAGTCACAAATCATGCCATGTCCTAAGCTCGTCGCAATCAGCTGTCGCTTCAAAAAAGCCGCGCTGGTGTGCACTAGGCAATTCCTTGAGACAGCAAACGCGCGTGACGAACTCGCTTGTGATAAAAATTGCACGTCCATGGTGGATGAATGTGTCGCGATGCCAGAGGTTCAGGAACTCCACAATAGTGTGAAGGCGGTGGGGACGAGGGCGGAAGACGCGATGGAGCACGCGTCGTAGGCCCGCCACGGTCTGATCGTTGACCCGGCGGAATAGGTCAATTGCCACAATATTTTCATGGGTGGAAATGAGTTGGTCTTCAGTGACAGAAAGATATCAGTGGTGTTGTGGTTTTGGGCACAAGGCTTGGCACAAATAATCGGACCCGGCGCAGTAGGCGTTATGTCTCACAAACCTTAGCATGGAAATGGGAGTCTCAAGGTTCTATGCGACGAAGTTCGCAAGTGGATGGCCGCACCCTGTTGTTGACTCGCTATCTTGGTTTGCAATCTTCCACCTAGAACATGCTGCATTGTTCGAAGCGACGGGGCCAGAAATAGTGTGTAAGCCATGGCTTTGCGTGGAGCACTGACGGTAGTGCAGGATTATCAGGGCCACTCTGGTGAGCTCTCAAAGGCTCACTGTCAATTATTGGCCAGTAGATCAGCGTGACATTCCATGACTCACATGTTCTGATGGTCAAGACCAGGGATGAAGAAACGGCAAGGAGCTGTGGCCCTTGCACTGGTGCATTGTGGTCGAATGTCCACGGATCTGGTTGTTCCGCGTCTTTGAAGGCAGTGCAGTTTCAAACAGGATTTGTGGGCTTTCACTTACCTACAGTATGAGCAGTCGCGCTTAAAATTTGAGGTACATCCAGAGGCGCGACAGTAGATCAGCTCAGTCGGCTGCTATAGCAGAGACGTCTTCGCACAGACACTTTGACCAGCTAACCCAAATCTTGTATCTTTGATCGGCTGGCGTCAATGGCACAGTTAATCTGCTTGGACTCACATCTCTTACAGGCACTGTCTGATTTGCTAGTCCACGATGTATCCTATAAATGTCAGTACGGTATAAATTCCAGTACTCGATCAAAGGGGAGAACTTACCGAGTGCGTCAGACACAAGCCTGCTCGACTTTGCAGAGTCAAGTGAATAAATCGTAGAGCAAATTGCCGGGGGTAGAGGACGTATTTGTAGGCTTCTCGGCTTCTGTCACTTACCAACTTGGTAGGAAGCGTTGAAGGGCACCTCTCTTGATTAAGGCCTGTTGAAAGCCACGTCTTTTTACCGCAACTATTTGCAGCGACATTTTTGATGCCTTTAGATGCTCAGTGAGAGAGACGAGTAAGAGTGGTGTTGAGAAAAGGGATGCTGAGTCGGCCAAAAACGTTGCCTGACTGTTGAATCCTCCACGGCCCTCTTAAACTGAGGCTTTGTGGGGGATATTCAATCCGCAATGACAGGCCCATATTTCTTGTCCTGATCACCTCATCTGTTGGCGACTCAACGTTGAATCACCGAAAAGCGCCTACAATTCCATCCTAGAACCATGGACTTTTTTCCCCTAACCTTGCATTAGTGTTGGGTTGGTTGTGTTGAGCTGTGTGGGTCTGTCCGTCTAGACTGCAGAAAGCGAGGTCATGGTAGGATGTGCGGGTGCTCGACCCGTCAACCCGTTGAAGCTTGGCAAAAAACGTTGACTCAATATTTGAAGTTGTGACCAACGGAGATACATTTTTCTTTTTTAGTTCTTTTTCCGAACATCCTTTTTTGGTGACTGTAAGTTCTACAATACTGTTTACCGAGTTTATGAGGTTTTCAACGGAAGTGGGAGAGGCGTCTAGTTGAAATATCTCTCACATCAATGGGCGTCCATATCTGGCCCTCAACATCGTCAGGCTTGATCAGTTTCCCCGACCAACTCGTTGATCACTATCCCTTCTCTCAAATTTACTACCAAGCGCCCGCTGAAAATAAAAGCAAATTCTATTCAGAAGCTGACTGCGTTGATTGACTGATGTGGGGATCGTGACCCAGTCTATAGCCATCTGCGTCTGCATATTCTATAAGAGACACCAAGGCTTGTTGGAAACAGTACTTCCCAGATCCTTGACTTTCTCCTGCGGACAAATGGCTCCCCAAACAGCTCGCCAGACCAGGCAAAACGTGGAGAACAGCAGCCCAGTGAATCGCCAATCCTTAATGATAAGGACAATAATCTGGAATATTCTGATCATGTCCCTCCATTGGTGAGTGAAACCATTCGGCTTCAAATGCTTCGGCTGACCATCGTGCCCTCCCCTTCGCAATACAAAGAAGAAACAAGATATACTTTGGCGACCGTGCCCTTTCAACCCGTCTTGAAGGTGGTAGCAGACCTTGAACGCGACGATCCCAAGTTTGCCTTTCCAGCAGCTCGCCTTGTTGGACTCTATCGACGTCTATGGGAGTCGTGCGTGTCCAAATACATCGATGGCGAGAAGCTAAACCAGAGCAATCAAGAACTTGAATGAGGCTGTTACGCACCTGAGGAAAGAGAGAGACGGTCTCCAGCTTCGCCACGACAAGCAGCTAGCTCGACTGCGCTTTTTCGAACGGGCATTGGAATCGTCTCGGGAACGACTGATTAGCCTCCTCGATGACTAGAACTACCCTTCGAGGCTCGATCTGGCAGGGTTCCGGCACAATGTAAGGGGATGTTGAAGGGCTTTTATTCAGGGTGATGTGCGCTATTTTGTCAACATAGAAATAGTAAAGTTGACTTTGCAAATCAATCAGAAATACCGCTTGTAAAGGATCTTCTATCATTTACGACCGAGCATTTACTGCAAGAAGGGCATAGAATAGCCTCCGATTCAGGTTAACATGTTCACTGGAAAGTGTTGGCGAACAATCCCACATGTTCCGGACAATATCACTTGTAGTTACCCAATATATTATGCACAAATGCTCTCGGTTCTCGGATTCAATGATAGTGCCGAGGGCAGCGTAGCTAGCGGAGGGAATGCCGAGTGATTTGAATATCGTAGAGTTTTCAGACGAGGCCATAGAAACGATCGGAAGTTAGTGAATGTTGCACGAATAGCATGCGAGGTGATCGTGTCAAGCAACTGATCGCGTACTCGAACGAGATTCCTCAGGGATATTTCACCCCGGGGTAAGGAAGAACAGACCATCTCCTATAGTCTCGCCAGATCGATTAAATCGAGCCAGTCGAAACCCTATCCAGTGCACCTCTTCAGAAGAAAACGAGCGCTGACATGTAGAGAAAAATGTCGCTAGCCTGAGTACACATGGATAGAGGATCTGGACCCGCCCACTCGAAGGCCGACAGGTTGTCGTGATCGGGATTCGAAAAAAATTCGATCAAGGAAGACCTTTGAGTCTCATACCTTGCATGCTCACCTTCATTTGAGAGAATATGTCGCGTATCAGTGAGATCGTTGCCGAGGCAGGGAGGCGATGTCGGTATGTCAGAGCACTCTTGCCAGATGGCGTGAAGGTCGAGATCCGAATTACAACTGTTGACGCTCGATCTCACCTGCTGCTCACCGCGAATTGCTCAATTATATGCAGAAAATAGCCACAGATCTAGCATTGAAACAAACCATTGCATAATCTATCTCATAACGGTAGTCTGCAAGCGTACTTATGATGCATGGATGCTCCATCAAGTAGAAATCGTTGAAGTCTTACCATAACGTTATTATGGCTGCAACGTTTTCGGAGAGGGGCATGCACAAAATTTGATTCCAAAATTGATGTCAACTGAGGCCGAGCACAGCCAACCTCCCACGTTGCGAGATCTACCTGAATTGGATGCCGCTGCCTGTTAGATAGCAGCAATCTTTCTCCTCGGCGGCCGCTCCAAAGAGGGTTGACGAGTGTCGTGGTCAATCGTGCTCTGAATGGCCCTCCAGATACAGTGCTTCCTTGCCGAATACAGCGATCTCTTCAAATTGCTAACCGTCCGTCTGCTATCCACCACGAGCGCGTCAGCGATAGAAATATGTTCACCCTTGGCTGCCCATATAAAAGGATCCTCGGGCCACTGGTTTTTGAGATTGGCATCAATATGCCCATGGTAGAGTAGAACCCGGACCGTCTCAGACCCAGTATCTTGAATGACAGTGTAAAGCACCGTGTCGTGCACCGCGATTGTATTTTCGTTGATTTTCACGTGCTCGTCCTGCTGCACCAAGAGTGTGAAGTGCTTGGAGGAAGAAATGGGGACGGGTGCGGCGATGGCAAAGGCAGCTAGCAATGAAAGGAATGCGTGGAGCTTTGTTTTGGGATTGAAATGTGAGGGTGGAGTCTGTTGCGGTTTGTACTTGGGAGTTTGAGAATGAAATAAAGAAATAAGCTGAAGTGGAGGGTTCCTTAATTTTTTCAAGCTTAAAGGTCTGGCTAACAACACGGAGCACTATTTAAACGCACAGATTGACTTGGAGGGCTTACACTCGTGCATATCACCAACATACGATATTTTCAGTTGATTCTTCGCTTCCTTGCTTGATACTAATCAAACTAAGTACAAGCCTCATTCCCAAAAATACCTTCAATCGGAGAATTACCTTGAGCACGGTGAAGATGACCTGGGAAAACCAACTTCTACAATGTAATGACCTGCAATTGATGATGTCGATGGAGGAATTAAAGACGGGTCTACACCAGACAGTTGTCAGATGGCATTTTCTAGAATTACTTCTGCTCCAATAGATTCAAAGTAAACGTGTATAATTTGGTCATTGATTTGGCTTTGGGAATTAATACAGTGATCGTGGAAACCTCAAAAGCATGCCTAGCCGCTGTGTACTCCCGGAGAACCATAATCTAGCCCCCAAGGCAGTCTTTTTCCAGGAACCTGGTATTAACCCCTGGAACCTTCATACCAGGTTCTTGCTTGATTATAATATTGGTTTGGGGAACATATGGCCTGGGTTTGGAAGCTGTCACGCTCCTGGGGCTCTACTTCTGGATTTTAGAGTCAATATTACGCCTTCGTGTTGGACTAAGCCCTCATACGGCACTTTCACCAGACCTGCGCACAAACTCGAATCTTCGATCGCTCCTAGAAGGCTGAGCTATAACCCCAGTAACCGCAATTGAGGCTCCATGAGTTAATAAAGTTGCCAACAGGAATATGACTTACATTCCTCGAGTTGAGGTGCAAGACCCCAGAAGCTACGCATGATTTCCTGTGGCTATTTGGTTGGTTTCCGGGCGGCTCACTTGTTTCCAGAGTCAGCTTGAAGTCTTTGAAAAACCAGGCTTGATTGATATTCACATATAGCAGATCGTCAACCATTAGCTATCTTCTATATCAAGCCATTCCGAACCCCGCTCTAAGATCGCTCATGATCGGCTGGCTAGCGGGCCGATCTGTAGGTCCTCTGGGAACTATGATTCTTCCTTCTGGGAGCAATCAATAGCGTGCCTGAGAACCATGCCATGGATCCTGGGGTCGAATAGAATAAGTGCGGGCAACAGAAAGAAAGGGTGGTTAACTCAGCAAAAAAATTATGGTGTAAAGACACCATTTGAAAAGAGAAATGATGTTGATGAACGATAAATTGCAACAATTATTTGGGAGTCAACTCCCAACGATGCTTTCCACGACACATCAGAAAAATAAACAAAACATCATCGACTAGCCGATGAATGGAGAAAACATGAGGGTCAATAGGCAAGCAAACTTGCAGCAGGTGATTAAACCAACTAATTGGTTGTCTCAGAAATCTGAGTACAGCATGGTCCAAAATAATAAATAAACCGATTCAAGCATTCGTTTTCTTGTTAAACACAGCGAAAGAAGTAAGGTGTTATTGAATATTATTCGCCAGACAACAGTCTCCACTTTAAATCACTCGCATTTCCTAATACCCTGATACCCAGCCAGGTACCCCCCATGTCTAAACATCAGAACACGCCACGAAGGGGTTCGGCTGTGGGTGCGGAACTCGATGCGATGGCATGTTTTGAGCATGAGGCCTCAAAATAAGCAGTGGCTATCCGGTCAAAATCATCTGGGTGGATTGACTGTGACCAGCACTCGAATGATCTAGCGCTTGAGCAGGAAATAAGCTCTCGGAAGCGCCGATTCACCATGACTGACTCGTCATTTTGATCGAGAATTGCAACGCCGGTCGGTAGCATATCAACTCCTGTGCAGATAAATTAACATCGAAAGCAGTAGCCATCTTTTTCTTGTGTGTGTCGTTAAAAAGGCGCTCGTTTTCGAAAAGAGAAGTAGTACCGAGTCGGTCAGCATATGACTTGGCTATCAGTTGAACGGTGAGTCGGTGGAGTGAGTTGCCCAGGTTAACAATGATATGCCTTGAAATGTGTGGTTTCAATTCTAGGTGTTTTGATGTCTACCCTCATATCTCTAGACGAACAAACAATTCTCCCGCGGCGACAGATACTTGCGCCTAGCGCGAAATGATGTCATCTGTGTCATCTCTTGGCGCGAAATAACTACTTTCATTGATGGCCCCGCAAAAATCTTATCGCAAGCCATCGAGAGTGTCGGCGCTGGTCTGGGGAAACAAAAAGAACAGCACAACCCATTGTGAGTCCACTGCACGGATTGGGGTCCGCTTAAATGACTAGACGGGATGAAGACAGTCCCAACCACGAATCAAAAACAAGGGAACCACATCCTGGATTTAGAAGAGCTCAGCTGATCATTGCATAACTTGAACAAAGAACCGCGGATATCATAAGCCATGTACCCGACCTCTCTCGCAGATGTGTTTTCCAAGGTTACCCCCAGATAATTCGGGAAACACCGATCTCGACACACTAACCCACCCAACTTGTTGTGCGGAGAAAAGTCGGCATTCTCGAAGAATCTCAGTGCGCACAGATTGCACCGCATTAGCAATACTCCCCAGATCTTAGATTCAAAGCAGATCAATATATATACCTAGTATTGTTTCTATAGGCATTAGTACCATCTCCCCAATGGGTTTTGGCCACGTATAGTCTACCACCCATAAGAGGGTGTCCCCCGTGTAATGACGTCATTTTACTCGGCTCATCTCGGTTGTAGCGTAGTAACCTAGCCGCGGGGTCCCAGGGTGAATCTCATCAAGGAATAATCTGCAGCCTAAGCTTTTATTCTTCCCTTCAACGAGAAGTCGAAACAAATTGCAGAATCCTGACAAGATGACCACGAATTATATAGTAAGATAAGATTTACTTCACCTTCTACGCTTTCCACTAACGAAGACAGGTAACCTTCCAAGACTCGGCCACCACTGAGCAAATCAATACCTACATCCAACAGATTAATGGACACGGTGGAACTGTAATCAACAGATTCCCAGACATGGTCGCGAGAGGTTTCACGTATGTGGTCTTTCTATTACAACGCTTCATGGACGTCTGACTAATGTGCGTTCTAGTGCCTCTTTAACAGATGCAGTCCTCGAAAAGCTTCGGTCAGACCCTCTGATTGATCGTATCACACCCGATAGCTCCTAGCTCCTCCTAGGCTCGGCGCTCGATCGCCTCTTCTGAGTGACCTGCATAACCTAGCATCTTTGCTTCGCATTCCCTGTGTTCTACTAAAACAATGTCATGGTTCGTGGCTACCTAATCAATTGGCCACTGTGCTGGCTGCCTTCATATGTGTTTGTGCTTCTCGGAGCTCAAAAGCTCGCCCCTGCAAGTCAAGAGCCTCTAGATTATCGCCACCCATGTCACTACACAACCTCATGCATAACAGATTCTGGTTGCAGAGAGGGGCTACTATAAAGACTCAATAAATTCCTAGTGGTACGTTTCTCATCGTCATCAACACCTTGATACGATTTTTACCTCACATCCACGTACTACGCTCAAGATGTCAGACTCCCAATGGCTTTGGGATCCCTTGATATCTGTGAAATGGGGCCGCTTAGGGAAACTAAGACCTGTTGTGGCATTACCAAGAAAGGAGATTTCTTGCAAGCTGATAGTGAAGAATGAGACCCTCAAAGAAGGTTGTCACGAGTTGTACAACTTAGCACGAGGCCCATTCGTTCCTTCTACACTTGACTCCCAGCTAAGCGATCTCGTGTCATTCTTCCTCTGCAAACAGTGGCATCGAGAGCGTCAGCACAATGATGTTAAACAGCGGCGGTTCGATGCAGCCGTGCGTAATCAGGCCGATGTACAAGAATCCCCACGCCAGCTTTTTCCACAAATTATCGCGGAAGAAATCGACGGACCGCAACAGGAACCAGCCAGCACTGCCTTGGAGCCAGATGAGCTTGCTCCCATATGGGGGGTTGACGCGGCTTTCCCAAGGCTTCCTGCCTCCACATGGCTAGAGGTCTCTCGGCCTCCTGGTCGGGATGTCACACCAGACATGCTCACAATGAATCGCGCGCCCTGGGATGTTTCACCGGATGATCCAGCCATTCTGTCCATCCACAATGAATACGGTGGACTGCACTCCCTCCAGATTCACACCGTCCGCCAAGAGTCCTGTTCAGATGGTGAGAGGTGCCCAATTTGCTTCGATGGCGATAGCGATGTTATCTTCATGTTGCAATGCGGTATATGTAAGGGGGTGGTTCATTTAGGGTGCCGGAGGGCTGGCTCGCCCATCGTTTACCAGGAAACAACACCTCTTGCCCAATACAGTACGTAACCTATTACCCTATAGTCCCCCGGTCGGTTCACTAATACAGGTACAGTCGATGTCATGGATCGTTCAGCGCTCTCTTACGCTCGTCGGCCGTTGAAAATGCTACCGGCGAGTCGACAGCAGAAAAATCTCTCGATGCCGCAAACACACTAGTAGAAGAGATAAATGCTCCAACAGAACCTCCGCAGCGTCGGTTGACCCAGATTACCTGGCGTTCAGACCGTATTCGGGTCTCCTCAAGCTCATCTCTTATCCGTCGATCACCTCGATCAAGACGGGTTTCCGATCGCTTCCTACCCTAGGTGTGTGTTCCACATAGACGAAAGCTAGTTTACGAATGCACGAGATCAATGAATACCACAGGATCAGATTTGCCGTGGGGCTATGCGCAACGTGTTTAGTACCGTTTCTGAGTAATGACAAACAGTTCGTGTTTAGAAAGGTTTTAGGATGCATTAAACCGGTTAGGTTTTGCGGGGTAGTCCATAAACAGACAGGGTTGGACCTTTTCAGGGCCGGTTTGATCGCGGTGATCGTTTTTCTAACGCAGTTTTGAACGCTTGACCTAACAAAGCTGAACAGCCATAAACACAAACAGCCACGCTCGGCTCGATAGGTCAGTGTCAAGCTAGCACCGCAGCGAAGCAGCCATGACCTTACATCATGGCCTCGCTATATAAATAGTGATTCTCTCAACGTGCCTGGGTAAAAATTTCCCCACATACCCAATGTTGACGCCTTGAACAATACCAAGACTATCATATTCCTTGCAAAATGGATCCCATAAAGCGCCAGCCCTCTTGACCTGAGCCTGTGTGGCGTGACGGAACGCCCGATTGGGCCGCTTTGGAAAGAACATCTCGTCCTTCTGCGCCGTCTTCTAGGCCCCAGCCCGGTCCAGTGATGATCCCTTCTACTCTGCCTCTTCCTCATCCTGCGCTGCAGAAAGGCTAAATTGAAGTTCTGACTATTCAGCCGGTCTTAGAAAGTCCGTGGTTGGCGTACTAGGCGACCGTGGTGATCTTTCAAGGACGGTCTGTCTTTCTGGCCCGACACAGAAAAGACAAAGGGACGCCCGTCAATATCCATATTTTGAAGCAGCAATTCTCACCCGTCAAGCCATTGCTGGAAATAATCAGCCAAACATCACACCCCAGCTTTCTAGGTCTGGTGGGGTGCTATTGTGGGAGGAGCAGTTATTTCTGGTCCGGGAGCCAGTAGAGCTCTCGATAAGTCACATCCTCGCATCAAGGTGCACTATCACTGGAGGTGAAATTGCTGCAATTGCTGCATTGTTCGGCCGGTACGTACTGTTCTCAACGGTCGACGCGAGAAAGCAAACGGTGCTCATGCCCGATAGGTTCTCGGAGGGATTCAATACCCGCGCGGTCATGGGAGAGCACTCGCTGCCTTTAGTGCCGATACTATTCTACTCACGGAACTCGGTGAGGTCAGGATCAGTGAGTAGATATCTGAGCATAACTGGCGGGCCACATGAGCATGAGATTCTGATAGTTGACCGTGTCGCAGCCCGAGTGGAGCATAGTTGCCAAATCAATGCAGCCGAGATGGACGCAGCCACTATGAAGCTGATTGCCTTTGCTGAGGTGGTGGAGAGGCTGATCATGAAGAATCCTTCACAATATCCATGGACCGCCGAGCTAAACGATCTTCCCAAAGAGCTGAAAGAATGCGATTCACCGGAAAAGCTGCTACGCGTAAGCCTTGACCTCCCAGCCCTCTGCGTCATATACTGACCAAACAGAGCAAATTGTTCGACCAATTGGGGGATGAGGGCGAGCTGAAGATGCTGGTGAACGCGGCCAACAAGACTGCTTACCACAATCTAGAGTCATACAAGCGCATATGAGCATGGTGATGCGGAAATGCGACTTGAATCCGTACCTCTTACTTACCGTTTGGCAGAGGACACGATAGAAGGTACTATACGTTTTGTACTGCAGGTGGTACAGAATTTGGAGGCAATCCGCAGCCACATCTGAGGAGATAGCCTGCGGAGACTTTCTTGAAATACAGCTAGATATTATCCACATTAATCTAACCAAGTGCTCACTACTGTACAATTATCTTAAGCAACAGAGATCACCATAGGCCCTCAAAAGTTGGGTTAAATTGTCACTAAACACCCCTTTGCCCTATTTCGCTCTCAAGGTGCGCTGTACGGTTGATTCTAAATACTCATGTATGAAGGTAAGCGACTCATCCAGATAGTGCGATTAAGTGGAAACAAAACGCGATGACTACTTAGTTAATCTGCTATTTAATATGCACATAGTCTTGTGTTACTAATCCTCAACCTAACATTGAATAAGACAAAGTGCAAGGCAGCCAGTGGGCTGTCCTGGTTGGAAAATATAGTCAGACATGGGCAAAGTTGACTCGTTTTATTCGTAGCTGAACTTGGTTTTGTCCGTAAGAAGAGCTGGCATCGCATATCGTTTTTCCATTCCCAGCAAGTACTCTATCCTTCGAAAACATTTCAGGGGTTCAGCGTACATGTGATCTAGGAGAAGATATTTGATGCCGTTCCCGTCCCTGATGTATACCTGGTGCCATGGCGATATTCCGTATCGGTCCGTGGTATTGAGATTGGCGCCTCTTGAGAGTAGCAGGCTCACCAAGTCTCTATTAGCCCCGAATACGGCAAGCCGGAGCACTGTTTGGCCCTCGCGATTTGGAAGATCGATCTTTCACGAGGGTGTTGAAGGAGCTGATTCACAACCGCAGATGACTCATTCGCCACACTATACCGCAGAGCACTGTCGCCATCTGCGTTTCTCCTACTCAGGTGCAAATTTTTATTACGCAGCAAGAGATTGGCAACCAGCTCCGAGCCATATTTTGCCGTCGTCATTAGGGGAGAGAAACCATCGTGCAGCGCATTCACGTCGGCCCGGTAAGAAAGCAAGGTCTTTGCAAAAGCGCGATTGTTGGTTTTAGCGGCCTAGTGAAGCGCAGAACTGTTTTGGTGCCTTATATTATATTTGATCAGGGCTGGACGTAGCTTGAGTTAGAGGGTTGGGGTGTGTCCGAGCAAGAGCAGAAGTATCACCTCCCTGCAGGGTGCTGGCTATGATCCAAAGGATCTCCGTTGGGCACTCGAGTCAGTTTATTAGCCGTTATAGGCATTTTAACGCTTTTTTGGTACACGGGTTTTCGGGCTGGGCTCCTAAGTACCCGTACCATTCATAAAGGTTTGGGGTCGTGTTTCCATATTTGATAAGACTTAACTAGACCGACAACAAGCAATGACACCAAGTTCACAAACAAATCACAAACAGTTCCCTACTTGTGCAGTCTTTGCTTGGTCAAAATAGCATTCCAAAACGGAGAGAAGAAAGGGGAACTCACGGGTCGAGTATACGCTTTGCCATCTTCCACCCGGGCAAGGTGTCCGAACCTCCAGGCTTTCGCTCCATGAAACTATGATCTTCACTTGCACAAGTTGGCTCCCCGCCGCTTGTAGTCGTCGCATCGATACCGTTGGCTGCCAAATCCACACCTTGCAAGTACTTGTTCTCGGCGTATCCCTTCTGTTCCTTCAAGCCAAGGAAATTGCCGATTGTGCTGGCGGGCTTTTGAGCCTGGCATTCAATAGTCACGCATCAGCTCCATGACCTAAACCTATTTGAGAGTAATGGCAGACACAGCCACATACAGCCTCATGCCCCAATCCCGCATTTTTGTTGTCAGTCGTTCCGCCCTTAATGAAACCCTGGTCCCCCCAGCCGGATCCACCACCGGCATTGTTTGCAGGCGTAGGTTTAGCGCTGGCGCCGCCGGATGTAGCAGTGGTGGGATGATTAGTGCTGCTGTTGGTGCCGTCTCCCATCTTGATGGAGTGGGTGTCGGACTGCTATGTCCCATAAGTCACTGACTGTGCGGAAGGGACATGTAGATGATCATACGTCAGCAGGTGGGGTTTAGGCGCCGAGAAAAAGGCAATAGGCAGTATTGATATAGAAATAAAAGTGATGATGCTCGACTTGGGATTTAGGTGTAGGTGTAAAGACGGTCCTTGCTGTTCTTGAAATGAAACTGTATATGTACCCCAGTAACAACGCGAAGACAGTATGAGATAGAGAAAAATCAGACATAAAGAGGATAACGATATGATTCATATCAGCAACATTATCTTTCTACTTGCTACTTTGCCTAGTTTATGAGATCATCCGTGAACCAGCGCGCATACTGACGTCATCCTGAGCCACCTGATGTAGGATGTACAGCCAACCATGCCAACTTTGCTTGAGATTCAAATGTGGTCAAGATTATACCGCGGTGGTGAGAAGGCTCGTAAAATAGGGCGGTAGTAGTGAATATCCGCATCTCCGCATTGGAAGGAGGCCACAACTAGCGTTTCGAGACATAAGGCCTCTACGGATATTATTCAATACGCTACCACACATAGTTGACCACTGAAACTGTTTCAGGTCACCACTCTCTCCCGAATCACCACTCCCCCTCAAGTCACCACTCTCCCTCAGTTACATGCCTCGAATCTCTTGTTGAGTTTGCCATCAATGAAACAATCAAAATTTTCTATTCTCTACTCAAGGGGGTTCGCAGCATGCTCATGGGCTTTCGTGGAGAAGTGGCCCCTCACGGACTCGACGGTACATCACTGCGGCGTGTAGTTGCTGTCGCGAAAGAAAGGCAAAGGCATGGCACCAATACCTTAAAATTGAACCTTTAACAACTAACGAGCATGTTTTCGTCGCTTTAGTGTGTTGGGCGAAGACATTCCTTTTCGGCTTGCGTTCAGCACGGTACAGTGTGCACGTATAATACCCTTGACAGGCGAAGAACAGGGGAGTTGGAGGACAATAGTTGCTTGTCTGGAGCGTAGGGATGAGCGAATAGAATCCATCATTAACAAGCACGTTCCCGAATTACGTGGAGATCAGCTTTCCTTTCCCAATACATTGAGACGCACAATGGGGCCAGAGGATGTCGTTAAGTCCTCGGTCTCGCAAGCGACTCCACAGTCGACCCGATAGTGACATTGGCTCGATGAACTATGGGACAGAAGATTTTGACCGAGATGAGGCATCAAGAGCCACTGGGTTCATCGACAAAAATACTGGGATAGGCGGCCTTCAAGCGTTGCACCATACATCCCAGGGGAAAAGACGTAATTAGCCGACTCTACTGTTACTTGCGAACAGAACAGGGATATGGCATTAAAAAGCCATTACCAGAGGTAGAGCATACTCTTAAGAGAACCCATGACTACTTCTATGAGTTATTATCTGGCCGGGATGCCCGTCGCGTCGTTAGCTGCAATGGACTCACGCGGAAAACCACCATTGCACCTAGCGCAGCTTCTCGTTGGTCAATGTTTTCCTACAGCACATCGGTACTTCCCAGTTATCGATGATGTCGTTCCTGCGCAAGTTCGGGTCGGCCTACGATGTCACTAGCGACCCTGCACCTGCGAAATCCCAGTGGTTGATGAATCTCCTGTTCGCCATCTCAGCCAAGTATTGTGAAGCTATGCAAGCCGACTCTATGAAAAACACTTAGAATATTTTACGCACGCTAGAGTGCTAGGGCTCAGTGACTGTTCATCGCTTGGCCATCCGACCTTCAACAAACACAAATTGAAGGGATCACGGCTTTTTATTCTCTAATAAGTGGCAGGTTAACGGGTATGGCTTTCGCCATGTTTCCTACGCACTAAGTAGTAAGTTTTGGGTTTTGTCGCTAATGTATGGAAAAGGGCGTGGAAAATGTCTGGCATATTGCTCCGGTCAACCATTGGCTTAGGGTTAAATCTCCGCGTGGTACATTCCACCATATTTGACATATTAAGCGAGACTAGGATTCGCGTTTGGTGGTCATTAAGGACTCTCGGGCAGACGCTAAATCCTATGAACGATCGCAACGCTGAAGTTGATCTCTCTGTATGCAATATACCTTGCCACGTCCCACTCTTCGAAGGAGGCTTTGACGGTGGTAACCACCGTCGAGGTTTTGGAAGGGCAATCAACGATCTCGGTAACATGTCAAGCACTGCACGGATCTCTTCATACACAGTCTCGCCCCTTACTACGGGTGCAGCTCCGACTGAATCCAAAGTCCCGCCAGCCAATGACTCCCACCTCTATTATCATTATATTCAACTATTTCTGATATCGCACGATGTCACAAAGAGCCTATATATGTTCGACTCTCGTCGAACGCTTTGGCCGGATGTTGAAGAATCAGTATCCGCATTATGGCGTTTAACGGAGCGTTGGCTGCACCAGTTGCCTCACGAGTACAACTTCGGTCAATCGGCCATGCCTGTGAGAAGTGACGCAATGACCCTAGGATGTCGTTTTATAGCGTCAAGAGTCATGATCACACGTCCCTGTCTTTGTCAGCTTAATCGAAGGAAAATGACGGGTTCTAATATTGCCTTGTTCCACCAAAATATGGCAGATGCTTGTGTTAACTCGGCTACATTGGAATACACATACTCTTCCTCGCCATAACCTCTTAATATGATCCATACCCAGTGATTTCATACTTAGGCCTTCTAGTGCTACACCTAGCGCGAGATCCTGTCACACATTTCCCCTTCTTTCCTTAACGAATCCGTCTTGTACATAAGGGATCCTTTACAAGAAGGCTCTACCCCATATGGCGAAGGGGAGTATGAGTTAAATAATAATAATAATAATAATAACCTTTGCATCTACGAGGTCATGGGCTTTGGCGATAATGTCCCATGTAATAATAATGATGTCATACACTATAAAATAGTTCTGGTTACCAACTTTATAGCCTATAAGTAGCGCCGTCTCGTTCTCGCTTCACTATTGACTTTACAGATTATCATTATTATTGGCATGAAGCCCAGTACCCTTACTGCTTTCTCGCCGGTGCTAATATAAGCCAACACAATGGCTCATCGCATTAATAATGCGGTCGTCATCAAAATGATTAACGGGAAGGGGACGTTAAAAGAGCGCACCGTTCAATTTCCAGAGCCCCGTTCAAACCAAGCACTTATTTGTGTGTCTCATGTGGCCCAGAATTCTGTAGATGGTATGTTTGTTGGAAAATGCTCGTTTTGGCTATGTAGCTCACGAAGAAACAGTTGAATCACTTGATTCTGGAAAATTCGACGATGGGAGCGTACTGGGTTGTGATTTCGTAGGTGAAGTTGAGAAAGTCGGAAACGAGGTGTCCAAAGTCAAAGTGGGAGATATAGTTGGCGGGTTGATTTGGGGTGGTAACTACGCCGCGCAGAAGAAATATGTCTACTGAAATGCTGACGACGTATATAGGCGAAAATATTGGCCTCGGTGGTTATAGCGAGTATACATTGGCAGATGAGCAACTTTGCTTTAAGCTACCGCCTGGTCTAGCCCGAGAAGAAGCCGTCACGACTCCATTTGGGGCTTGTGTGGCTTACTTAGGCCTTTTCTCAAAATCCTGCCTCAATGTCGATATAAAAAGGGGTCCTAATGCCTCAGTCCTTATCTGGGGTGGAAGCTGTGAGTTACAAATTATCGCATCTAATTCCTTGATATAGGCCTGACTCTTTTTTTAGCATGTGTCGGCCGATTCGCAGTTCAAATAGCTGCTATGTACAAGTTCCGCGTCATAGCGACTTGCGCACCTAGCAATTTCGATCACTTAAAGTCCTTAGGGGCTTGCTATGTTCTCGATTACCGCGACGAGGATGTGGTCGCTCGCATTAGGAAGCTCGCTCCAGACTTGGAATACGCCTTTGACACGCTGGGACCTTCATCTAATTCTCTCATTGTGTCACAGGCGCTGGCTAGTGGAGGTGGTAATTTGCACCCTTCACTTAGACGACTTAAATATGCTAGGAGTTGCTCCTCTTTCAAAGCGGACCTATGTATCTATATGGAAGGCTTTCTTGCATGAGCACCAGTTTAGTGGGACGGATTTCAAAGTAAGTTCACCATAATTTTTTGCCTCCCTTATAGCTTGTCTGAAAGCCTTATAGCTTACTGGACGTTTGAATGCTTTAGCCGTCGGTCGAGGACCACGAGCTAGCAGCTAGGTTGTTTCATTCCCTATCAGATTGGTTGAAAGACGGCAAAATAAAGCCCAACCACCCGCAAATCCTGACTGGAGGTCTACGTTCAGTCGAGCGTGGGTTTGAGATGGAACGCTCGGGAAACATGTCGAACAGCAAAATCGTGTACGAGGTATAGTCAAAAATTCCCACTAAAATTATGCTTCAGCTGGAGGCCTGTTCTGACAACATCTATTTTGAGTTGCCTAATGCGGGCTCCATCACATCTTGGTTTGAAAATCCTCTGTAAGCCAGTGGCCAATGATACCAAGGATAGGATAGTGATTCTGACTTGTCCATATATCAAGAGATAATGCAATTGTTTTGCATGTAGTAGCTAAGTCCTCCTTCAACAATGATCGTTGGGTTTTGAATTGCTCTTGTAATCGTCGATTCACAGTTGATCGAGATGTGAATGGTAGAGTGATTTCTGGAATATCTTCAAAGATTTGCTGAAAAGCCCGAGATTCAATGACTAGAAAAGCTTGCTTGTCTTGAATAACCCATCGAAGTATGTTCCGTTCAAGATGCTCTTGGATTGAGAGATTCCCTTGTTTTTTGAAGACTTGGCGGATATCTTTTTGCTAATTTGGACAATGTGGAAGAACTGAGTGTTTTCTCTCAAGATGACGCTGCATATTCGAGGTTGATGACTGCTTTTGTGATTCCGAGGATTTCCAAATACATTGTAGACCAGTTTTCTCATCGATGACTGTACATTGGGTATCCATATCGACAGTCCTTGATTTCCCTGTACGGAGGACTTTCCACTCACGGGATACCTCGGTGGTACAGAAGTAATCCCAAATCCAATCGGTAGTCGGTGCTGGGCGAGGTTTCTTGATCTTCCGGGTAAAGGTTTGTGAGGCAGATTCATGAGGTGAGATCTCTGGGAAGGCTAGAGATTCTTGATCGGTAGAGGGAGAATTGGATTGCTATGGCGATTGTGAAAAAAACTGAGTTGTATCATACTCAGTGATTTGGTCTGATGGTAGAACTCCTTCAGGGGAATCAGGGCCACCATTGAGATATTCATAGTCAGCTCGTGCCTGTCTTCGTGTAACCATTTGCAGGTCCTCACTACCATTGTATGCCATGATGAAGATAGTAATCAGGATGCTTGGGAAGTTGGAACTTGGAAGGCAGCAGGATTTTAAGAAAAATTTCCCAGGTATACTATCAATTATACAAGTAATATCTGCATACTACCGATAATATCGGCTTAAATCCGATATTATCGGCCGTTATCGGTAGACCATTTTGTGAGCCGATACGATACCCGATATGGAGAAATTCTGCCACATCGTATCGGGAACACCCCTGCCTGTCACCCTGATACGCACTACAGATCTGCGTCTATAATACTGGGCCATAACCCATATAACTAGGACAACAATACAACTATTATACACATGCTACAAGATGTGTCGAGCACCAATACGCGCTGTGGTTTGGTGGGCTTGGCACCGCTATTAGAGCATGTGCCATGCCTTCTCTGATGTTTTGTTTCCTTTTTGACTTTTGATTTATTGGAATAACATTCATTTCTTTCACATCATGACAAATAACTTATGCCCACCTGATCAATGAGACGCGGTAGCCTGAGGGTATTCGGTAGTATGCTTCCAAGGAAACAAATGAAGGTTCTGGGCATTGAGAAGATTGGTATATTGTGCCAACACACTCACCATAGCAAGAAGGCCTTCACGAGCCTCTTCTTGGTCAGGGTTTCTCTGCACTTTGAGTGTGATGAGGTTGTCAATCTTCCGATGGCTATCACGGAGGAATTCAGTACCCACGTAGCCAAGGAACTCAGCCGGGGCTGCGAGAAACTCTCTGTACAGTACAACCAAGTGCTGGAGATCAAATTCAGGATACCTGGCAGCTATCTTGAGGATATTGTCCAATACATAATACCAAGAGTCCTTACTTCGCTATTTGCGAAGAGCATGGCGGCAAAGTAAGAGTCCTTCGATCCTGGGTATGATGGTGCCCGGCCGCTATGTATGATGCTGACATCGTCAGAAATACTTGACCAAGACTTCTCCGTCTGATTATTGACTTAAATCAGCAAAACTTCAACATCAACTGGAGCAGTCAGGCCTACCTCTTCGTGAATTCCCTGAACAAGGCCCTTTACTTCTTTAGTCGCGCCGGTTCGCTGAAGGCAAAGTGGAAGGGACTTAGGGTCAGTTTCGGGTTTGGAAGCGTCCCAGAGAATCACCTCAATGGGTTGTTTCTTCTCAAACCGGCTTTTCCAAACCTCATTCCCAAGCCAGCGCAGCTTCTTTAAATCCTCGCTGATAACGTTTCCACAAGGGGCCGCAGGATGATGTTCAGTCACCCGGCCATACTTGATGGCTAGGTGCTGGAAGGAAGAGAGGAACACGGAGCCATCGGGCTCATTGGCTCTATCAGATACCTTATATTCAGGGCGAGTGTACTACCTGCAGTTAGTGCCAATGTAGGTACTCAGATAAAAAATGAAATCACTCATAATCAAGGGCTCTGATGGAACAAGAAGGTATAAGTGATCCCCGGTGACCAAGGCATGCGTCTGGAGAGAGCGATATGGCAGGGTACTCCAGAGCAAGTCGACTAATGCTGAATTGAAGTCGTGCATTCTCACTGTAACTGTCACATCAAGCTTTGGCCACTTGATCTTGAGTTCACGAAGTGGCTGGGTAGTTTTGTGACCATCCATTGCAAATATAGGATTTTGAGGAGGGCAAGATAAGTCAACTATATTCGTTTGAAATAAACGTCTTTTCAAAATGATTCTCGTTCACAGCTCCTAGTCGTGTAATGCCGACCTTTTATATTTCACAATAGCATGTCAGGGGTTACAGATGCCGTACATAGATTCAAGAGATCTGACAAGTCAAGATGACGTAGAAAACTGTCATAAGTTTAGGGTGAATATTCCGGGGTTGACCGCTCTGTTAATTGACCGATTTCCTTCCCTGCGCACGTGACATTGTTTGTTTTGTGCTTTTTGGCTATTTCGGGCGGAAGTGCTGTCGAAGTATTATCTCATCGGTCATGCAGTAAGCAATAGCACAATGATTGAGTTAAGGCTGGTACTGGTTTTCAACGATTTTACAATGCAACGCGGTGTATGCTATTCCAAGTGTCAAGAAATAGGATCATACTGTCTTTTTACCATGTAAACATGTGACTTTTTTACTATACATTTGCTTACTAATTGTGTCTGACCAGACTGTCAAAACCGGACCATTGTTGTTTTTAGTTAGTTAGAGAATTGTACCATTGTGAATTTTACCCGTACGTTCGCCATACACCTGATTTCTCTCATAAGGGTACATCCCCCCCCAGTCCACGAGTATCTTGTCCACATGCAACGTTCTTACATCTCGAAATCATGTCATTTACACAACTTCCCCCAGAGATACTCATTCAAATTGCGTCTGCGATTGACAACGAACCCGATCTTGCTTCTCTCGTCCAAGTCAACCGTGGTGTATACCAAACACTCATTTCACAACTCTACGTACGCAATGCAACGTATTCAGGCGGATCAGCTATCCACCGTGCAGTGCATTCAGGAAATTGTTTTACCTTGAAGAGAGCCCTCCAAGCTTGGACAGATACTAAGAGCCCCGCTGAATTACCGTCCAAATCGGGCCGCTACTCGCCTTTGCTCATAGCAGCTATCAAAGGCAACTTAGCCATAGTAAAGATGCTCTTAGACTATGGAGTCGACCCGAATTCTCGGGACCCGTCAAAGTGCACGCCCCTTTACCAGGCCAGTACACATGGTCATATAGCGGTGGTTGCGACACTCCTAGCACATCCGAAAATCAAAGTGAACGCATACTCCACAGGCCGAATAACTCCAATAAACGCCGCAGCACGAAACGGCCATGCTGAAATTGTGAAGATGTTACTATCCTCTGGTGCTCACGCAGGCTTTGCGCGAAAAGGTGGACCGACCCCTCTCCATAGCGCTATCCTGAATAAACAGCCTGGGTTGGTTCGTCTGCTTGTGAATCGGAAAGACGTAGATCCTAATGTGCCCTTTTTGGACTCTACTTCTTCGGATCGTACTCCTTTGCACATCGCAGTCGACACAAACGAAGAGGAGCTGGTTGAGATTTTGCTTACAGATAAGCGGATTGATCCAGACTTGACGGCCCGCCCGGTTTCCCAAACACCCTTGTTAGACGCTGCATTGAAAAACAACGAGGCCATGGTTCGCCTGTTATCTGAGGCTGGGGCAAACAAAGAGATCCGGGATTCTACAGGTCTCTCACCTGCCATGTTGCTTGATGTACCAAGTGCAGAGGCTCGCTATCAACTCATTCAAGACCGGTCATTGTTAATTTCAGATCGTTCAAATCGTTCTCTTCGGGTTGGTATGCTCATACGAGATCGCCTGCATTAGGCATACCTTCAGATTGAGTTTTGTGTCGGATTTTATGTGTTGATGAGAACATGTTAGCATCTTCATTGGGAAAGACCTATAATGATGATAGGGGTGGCTAGTTCCTTTGAACCTGTTCCTTTACTTTCCATCCTCTTTTTAAACACAATTGGGACTTAGCCGCATTGAATTTAGCATACATTAGCAAATTACACGTAAAAAGCAATTGAAATGCTTGCGGTGTACTTATATCTTTGTCTCGTCTCACACCGATCTCTAGACACTAATCGATATCCATAGCGTCATCGTCATCGTCAATTTCCATACCATCACCATCGTCGTCCCCAGTATATCCATCGACATATTCCCCTGGGTCAAGCTTGATTATAGAATTAGCCTGGATCTGAGGGGCATCGCAAAGCGACCGAATCAGCATTGCATAGTATTCGTCCTCCACTGCCGTGGCTTTAGCCGCAATCGCAAGAACCAAGTTCAGATGAACGACTTTGACTGTGGCTGGATATAGGTAAGAAGATCAATCAGATATTCATCCCATGCAGCAACCAGATCGATGTCTTCGTCTGGGTACTTGGCAGCCAAGGCCGTGTCTGTGAGTGCCAGCTGCTGACGGATGTGATAGATAATTCCCTGCATTCTTGATTTCACCTCGCCGTTTTTGAGATATGCGAATACCCCAATATCAGTCTTGATCTCTAACAAGGCCGTATAATACTCGCCCCTATCTATGTATCCCAGCATCTTTGCATCGGCATGGGTGGCACCACCAACCATAATCTTGCAACAGACAAGTTAGTATGAAGACCGAATTAGACAAAAGAGGGTACAGCGAGAGTAAAGAGAATGAATAGCGAGATAAAGGGGAACGAAACGGAGAGCCTTGAAACATACCCGGGCTTTCATTCCATTCATCTGTTCCTGGAGTAAATCAAAGGTCCTCTGTTTGTTTTACTGCCCAGCGTCCATGATTCGCACCTCGGGCTGTGGTGAATCGACTCCACCTGCAAAAGTGACAATTTGATCCCCCAGTAGCTGCTGGCGAAGAACCTTGTCTTTCACATAGTACTTGCGAGGAACTCGTGTAAATGACGTAGCTGATGCGCCTGACACTAGGGTCCCACTTGTCGTCATGGCGAAAAACTGTTTCATCATCTGGATCTCGATAATATGTTCAGCCGTGTAATATCATAAAGGTTAGCCTAATCAAAATCGCCTTAACGTAATGAACCCTGAAGCAGCATCCATGGACAATTGCAGGTTGGTGGCAGTTTAAATATATTCACTTACTTGCAAACCAGCGACCAGTGGGAATGCTATATTGCTTGATTCGCGGGTTGCCGCAGTCCCCGATGTCTTGAGAGTCGAAAGCCCGATCATAAACTTCATTCTCTTCATCCCATGATCCACATGAGTAGAATTCCGCATCTGTGAAGGTGAATGATTGGGTGACCGGTGTTTGACCAGGGGAAGTTAGAGCCCCACTTTCTTCCTGTCGTGATTAAGCCTTGCAGCCCAAAAGAAAAGAGGAATGGAGCAGAATCACCAAAATCTCCGTCAGTAGATATGTAGTATAAATTTACTGCGGTAAGGTTAATATTTTATTAGAGAGTTTCTCTAAATTCAGTATCATGATCAAGATGTGCAGATTGATTGAAATAAAGTTTAGGGCCGCAGGAGGGCCGGTCCACATCGCCAATGGGTTTTAGCAAAACCGGAGACATTTTATTTAGGGTCATGTGGTCTGTCCATTATCGGCATAGATCTTTACAAGCCGTCTGCTAGAGTTATTGAAAAAGCAGTAGACCTAGAGCAGGTGGAGAGGAAGTATTGTTATGGCTCAAAGAGAGTATGGTATAATCATCAGAGGGAAGTCTGATGCAGGAGAAGATACATAGCTTCTAGAACGTTATACAGACCAGATAGGCAAAGTTCAGCTTGCCACTTGACAGGGGAACTTACTTTCTCTTCACTGCGACCAAGTGAACACAACCACGAATCGGGTTGTAGCCTACCATTCTGTCGCCAAGTCTGCGTGTTATTCCAAATACTCACCTGCCCCAGCAGTACCTCCTAGGCAACAATCCCCCGTTCCATCGGACACTGATGGCCGAAAACTTTGGGCTTGTGGATCGTGTCTAGACCTCTGCAATTCTTTCCAGTTTCTCTCCGGGCCACAAATAGAACCTCCTTGATCTACTGTCCCGTGGGTCGTCGCTGAGGTCTGCATCGCAGAACCGTACCTGCGTCTGTCTAAATTCACGCGTGGTGTTTGATTGGCCCGTCGGGTGCTATTCGTCTCCAGGGTCTCATCAGTGTGATAGTAGCGTTGCAATCTTGCGAGGGGGTGGCGATCACGAGAACCTAGCTGGTGAGCCTTGGTTGCAAATTCACAAATTGTCCCGGAAAATAGGCTCGGTTTCCTATGGAAAGCTTTACAATAGGGTCATGACTTTGGTTATGCCCTCCCAAAGACAATCTTCAGCCTGGGCTTGAGAGTACGTTCAAAGTGTCTGTGCCGCACAGGAAAACACACAGGAAACCAGCAATTGATTGGCATTCGAGCAGCGTGAGTACTGGACAATGGTGTAGAAGAACTTAAGTTTGGCCATTCCAACAACCCTGATCTTGTTGTATACTTGGTTGTGGTAATGCCGCAGGATAGTGGCCCGGTCGTGAACGTAACTTCCCTGGTTTTGTGTCTCTTTGAAAATTGGAAATTGAAGCTCATACCGACCGCCCACCGCGAGACTTCCGCGGCAATCGGGAACCGCTATGCTCGACGTCGGAGACCAACAATTTCACCAGCTCGTAGCCATTGTTGATGCTTAGGCACGATAGGGAGAAAAAGCGCTTTGAAGCCTCCCTCGTCATTTGCAAGTCATTTAGCTGACATTGTCTTGGAAAGAGAGGCGCTTTTTTTGATACCGTTCGTTCGGTAGGGACTGGGAATGGGCAAGCATCATTTTGAGATCTTGCACCTCACGCTTGAGAAAGTCAAAGTCAGCAGCAAGACTTTTTAGCGTTATTGAGCGCCTTATGTCCTTGCTCTTTTGCGCCCTGCATCCATCTGTCAGCCCATCCCATGTATATAAAATGAGATTGTAAAACTTTCGAATAAACGCAAATGAGGCAAGATAGACAAACAGCATGCGAGGGTGAACTGACTTCATTATCCCGGGAAATCTGAAATTGGTTTGTTAGAAGTTGGACGTCATGACAGCACACGATAGTGGAAGTGTTTGCTTACTGCTTGGTCGAATATGCGCGACTGCGCAACCCGGACGACGCATCATCGACTGTCACTGATTCTTGACTATGTTTGATTGAATCCCCGCTGCGACTCCTGCTCCGATGTTGATTTTCTCTGCCAGCTGGTACTCCATCAGGTTTCATCTGGATTGAGGCAGTGGATTCAGGTTGGCGTTCATTCCCAGTCCGATTGCGAAGATTTCGTTCTTCCAACATTTTCACAAGTCGGGCAGTATATTTGCGAGGCTGATGCTCCGAACTTCGATGATCCGGATACGGCAAGTCCATGGTTCTTGGGAATTTGAGGCAGTTTGGAAGGGAAACAGAATTTGTCATGAGTGGATGAACTACCACAGAAGAACGAAGTCTTATTTATACTTCAGGCGCGTTGAGAATCTGTTTACAAAACGTTGCTAAGCCATGGAAACGCTGTCTTTGTGCCACTTTTTGCTCAACCAGTGCGGAAAGCGTTTCACCACAGAAGGCGTAGAAATTCGACGTATGTGCCTCCAGTGGGACCAAGGTGTTACTTCTTGGCGAAACAGGCCAACCACGGTAGAATCGACCGTGGCTGTCGGCCACAAAGTCCAGAACATTATTTCGGCGTTCGTTGAGGCACTTCTACTCTCGTCAACTAGATGATGACGCATCACCAGGATGATCTGGTATAGAGGCAAAACGCGTTGAGCGATTTAATTGCAAATTCAACGACATGTAGGAACCATATTTTTGCGACATTACTCTTTTCTCAACAAATGATCAAAGTGGTTCACCTCACTCAACGCAGGAGCCCGACATGAATGATTCCCCGAGCACACTCGAGGCTTGACTCTGTAGGCCACAAAGTCTCCAAACACCCCTTCAACGTCGTTCAATCGCTTCAACACCTATCAACGAGAGTGATTCTCGCTACCATCTGCGCAACTGGTTCCTTGGTAGAGACGTAGCCGAAAAAATATAAAAGGAGCCGGATTC
>JAHAQQ010000168.1:0-27944 GCA_019190355.1 Penicillium palitans
TCGCTCGTAGTCGTAGTAGACAATCCGGCCATCCTTCCAAAAGCAACCATCACATGAGCGTTGATTGACGGTGGAAAATTTGCTCCGGGATCTAGGGGCTAGCCCAAGAGGTCCCAAAACCATTATGCTTCGATGTTGTTTCGGGCACCAAAGATTTCACAGTGGCTGCCTGTTCGAACAGCGACATGCCCACCTCCACGAATATATGATTTATTCTCAGAGAGCAGTCGAGGTAGGGAATGTAGGGAATCCGGATTTCCTGACAAGTGCGTGATATGTTAGACCATATGAACGGACAAAGGATACACGCGGTCAACTTGACTAACCTGCAGCTGCAGGGACACCCATGGCAAATGGTCTTTGCAGATAGTGCCTCGGCTTGGATAGGAAAATGCGTGCATAATAATCAACTCTACGCACCACATATCCAACAGAGCACACCACAACACTTTCGACAGCCCTCATGACGCAGTTTCGTGTATGCCCGAGGTGATTATTGGGTAGTGAGCTCTCATTGGTTTGCCTGTGCCTCGGTCTAACCTCTCGGTTTGTACCTGAGATGACCAATGTCAACTAGTAGGCTAAGAATATGGAGACGCAAGTCTCCTGCTCCTTCCAGGTGGACTTGTGCCAACCGCCTGACTGTCTGCGGAGGTACAGCTCATCTGCCATGAAGTAAGACACAGCATCAGCGTTCCTCTGTGTATTTTGGATTTCCAGGCCTGGAAAGACACCAAATTTCATCCGAAAACAACGAGGATCACACATTCGACACCAGCAGCCTACGCCACTTGAAGGTATCTGAAGGGTTGAATGTAGCCGCAGGTATGAGTCGGGCAGTGGCATACGCTCATCGGAGTTCAGGTCTTATATCAGGTAGACAAATTGAACAATGACCTGATACACAGAATATATAGGGAGAAAGGGAGAAGAGGGCCCGAGGTCGATACATTACGAACCCTCTAGTGACTCATCCTCGATAGTTGTCATGTGGAAAGGACATGCAGCATGTATTTGTATAGGGGGCTCGAGCAGACAAGACATGTGTTCGCGAGGCATTCGACTCGAGTGACAGAAATGAGGGCGTTCCCCTGTTTGTACGATCCGAGTCAGCAGGGATTGATCCAGTTGGACAGTTGTAGCTTACCAGTTCATGGAAACCCCATAATGTTCCTTTGAGACGGGACAATCAGTTTGCGCATTGATCATATCGCCTTACCAACTAGATCACTTACAACTCTGCAACGCAGTCAACAGTCATGCCACGCCGCATTCAAGTTCACCGCGATCGGCTGTCGCTCCAAAAAAGCCGCGCTGGGGTACACAAGACAGTTCCTTGTGATAGCAAACGCGCCTGGTGAAGCCACTTGTGATAAATATTGCAAAATATTGCACTTCCATGTCGCGATGCCAGAGGTCCAGGAACTCCATAATAGTGTGAAGGCGGTGGGACGAGGGCGGAAGACGCGACGGAGCACGCGTCGTAGGCCCGCCATCTCGGTCTAATCGTTGACCCGGCGGAATAGATCAATTGCCACAGTATAATTCACCGTTGATGATGGTTCCTCCTACAATAGTGTGAAGATGTCATTGTGATTTTGGGCACAAGGCTTGGTATAGTTAATCGGACCCGGCGCAGCAGAAGGCGCGGTAACTCACTACTAGAAAGGGCGAACGTCTCAAGCTTCGATGCAACTAAGCTCGCACTTGAATGTCCGCACCCTGCTATTGACACACTAACTTGATTTGCAACCTTCCACCTAGGACATAGTGCATTGCTCGAAGCGACGGGGCCAGACGTAGCGTGTAACCCATGGTTTTGCGTGGATACTGACGGTAGCGCAGGGTTATCAGGGCCACCCTGGTGAGCTCCCAAAGGTTCACTGTCAATTATTAGCCAGTCAAACACCGTGAAATCCCATGACTCACATGTTCTGATGGACAAGAGGGGATGAAGAGACGACAAGAAGCTGTGGCCCTTGCCCTAGAGCATTGTGGTCGAACGTCCACGGATCTGGTTGTCCCGCGTCTTTCGGGTCAGTGCAGTTACAAGGATTTGTGGGCTCATATACCTACAGTGTGAACAGTTTGACTTTAGATTTGGGGTACAACCAGAGCCGCGACAGTAGATCAGCTCAGTCGGCTGCTAAAGCACAGACGTCTTCTCATAGACACCTCGACCAGCTAATCCAAATCTCGTATCTTCGATCGGCTGGCGTGAATGGGACAGTGAATCCGCTTCGAATGCGTCTCTTACAGTACATGAACTGTCTGATTTGCTGATCCACGATGTATAATATAAATGTCAGTACGGTATAAATGTATAAATTCCAGTACTCGATCAAAAGGGAGGACTTATCGAGTGCGTCAGACACAAGCCTCTCGACGTTGCAAAATCAAGTGAATAAATCGTAGAGTAAATTGCAGGGGTAGAGGGCGTATTTATAGGCATCTCGGCTTCTGTCACTCACCAACTTTGTAGGAAGTTTTGAAGGACACATTTCTTAATGGGGGCCTGTTGAGGCCCACGTCTTCATTTTGCAGCAACTATTTGAAGCGACATCTTTGATGCTTTTACGTTCTCATCAGCGAGAGAGAGGAGTAAGAGAGGTGTTGGAAATAAAAGGAAGGGATGCTGAGCCGGTCAAGCAACGTTGGCTTGCCGTTGAATCCTTCATGGCCCTAAATTGAGACTGTGCCCTCAACGACAGGCCCATATTTCTTGCCCTGTTCACCTCATCTGTGAGCGACTCAATTGAATCACCGAAAAGCGCCTACAATTCCACCTCTAGATACCATGGACTTATTTTCCCGGCCTCGCTTTAGTGTTGTGTTGGTTGTGTTGAACTGTGTGGGGTCTGTTCGTCTAGACTGCAGAAAGTGAGGTCACGGTAGGATGTGCGGGTGTTCGACCCGTCAAGCCGTTGAAGCTTGGCCAAACGTTGTCAACACTCAATTTTTGAAGTTGTGACCAACGAAGATACGTTTTTTTTTGTTTTGTTTCTTTTTACAATCATCTTTTTTTGGTGACTATATGTTCTACAATTTGTTTACCGAGTACTCGAGGCTTTCAAGGAAAGTGGAAGACGTGTCTAGTTGAAATACCTCTCACATCAATGCGCGTGCATATCTGGCCCTCTGGCCCTCAACATCGTCAGGCTTGATCAGTTCTGCCTAGGCCTTCAAATTTAGTAAAACAGATAAATCTCGCACATAGACCAGTTCCCATTCCATCGGGAAGTTTCCTGATACGAGCACTATGCATCTGGGTATCCATTCCGAGGCTTCCATGCAGTATGAAAATGGTTGATTAGTTCCAATGCAAACCTATTTCTTGGATCAGCCATGTCATGGGAATCAAAAGGCGCATGTCACTCACTGACGGCTCACGGCTCATGAGCTCTCCATGAAGTCCGAGCATGTCCTCGTCTTTTCCCTCCGGTACTTTATATCGACGATACCAGACTTTCAAGGAATCTACAAAGCCTGGGAAGCACCTTTGCACATCACAAATTTCCGAAAGCTCATTCGCAAGAGGGTCGCCGACACCGACAGCAACAATTTTCCAGTCTGTCTCTCCTTCAGCTAATATAACAAAAGCTCCCAAAGGCTTGATTTTTTTCACTTGACCGCAGGTGGCAAACGCACTACCGATTTCACAAACATCGAGTGGGTCGTCATCTCCTCCAATCCCGGTGTGGGCATCGATAGCATTCGGATCTTCCCAAGTCTGCGTCTACGTTAGCAAGTCAAAGCAAAAAAGGCCGGTTTGTAAGTGAGGCCCTTTACCTCAGGAAGAGCGCCGTAGTTGCATGGGTAACCTTGAAACGGAGGAATTTCCGCTACTTGTCTTGGTCGCCCGTTGGAGATGTCCTGCTTAATTGGGTTGTACCTATCTCCCTTGGATATCTGGTGAATAATACTTTAGCTACGTTCATTGCGCAGAAAGGGTGGTCAGCTTGCCTCCATATTCGCCTTACTTGTCGAGGAATTTCAACAATCATGTTCAGTATCTCGCACCCGTCATCTGCTAACAAGGGAATATCGTGTCACGGTGAGATTCTCTGACCATTCCTTTTGAAAAACAGGGAATCCTCTCCGGTTTCTGGCATCTGCATCCTCTCAATTTGATAGCTTGAAGCCATTTGAATGTCTCCGGAGAATACTGTTTTGCTGACCCCTTTTCAAAGGGTTGAGATCATTCCGTGGTTTCTGAAGTGTGTTACAAGACATAAGCAAAATGTGGTGGACGGGGAAATAAAATTCCGAGTATCGGATATTGCGTCATGGCAGTATCATTGGGTCATAGCGCAGATGGGTAAGCCGGCAAAGACGGAGCAAATTAAGGATTCCCATCATTGAACGGAAAAGCAAGAAGTAGGGAAGGAGGGAATACATAGAACTGAGTTGTGGGCGCTTTGTCTTCTACACGACCTGACACTACTCAGCAGATCCGTCAACTAACTTAACGCTCGCATTCGCAATATGAAAACACCTTTCGAAAAGCTCCGGGTTTTTGTCGCGGGCCTTATACATCCAAAGCAGAATGCCAAGAATGTGGAACTTCCAGAAAATACCGAGAACCACGAAGAAGCCGGTTTACTGCATGTGAAACATTCACACTCTCAACAAGGGCTTGACCCTTATGCTGCCCTAAGCGAAGTTGCAGCTCCCGGGCCCGTGGAGCAACTCCCGAAAGGAGAGCTGGCGCGCCATCCCTCTTTAGAACAACACCTGTCAAATACGCCCCATCCAAGTGGCAATCATCAGAACAAATATGAAGCTTTGAGTGAGATCGCAGCACCGGAGCCCGTGAAGAGGCATACAGATGCGGAAGCACCGCGACATCCGTCTCTTGAACAACAACAACTTTCAAGCGTTTCTCATAATTGATATGAGCCCTCCACTCAATATTTTTCTCTTCAGCCGTGCCATGTCTTGGTGCCTCGCTTGAGCAGGCTGCTGAGTGCAAATTCATTCATGAGGTCAATGATCGGATCCGCTTCGCCTTGCCTACTCAAGGACACATCGTCCCCTCCCCAAAGTTGATCATGGCGGTTAAAATCCCCCGTGATCATGATCTCTACCACTGTCCCTGTATCTCGCCGTACCTTTTTGATGGCCTTTCTCAGCCGATCGCATGCGTCGCTCAACGCAGAGGCCTCCCCTCCTTCCACGTAAACTGATGCTATAAAGACCAGCCGTTCGGGAAGTCGAATCACGGCCGCTGTCAGATCTGGCGACTCGATCCGCACTTGCTCCGCTTCTACATCCCTATTGACCCAAAGCATGCTTCGGATTGCCCATCTCCCTTCCCTCCAGGTGGAGGGCACCATCTTGGTCCATTTGTGATGTCCCATCGGGGTGGTCAAGAGCCGGCCTTGAATCCTCCTCGCCTGGGGTTCCTGGATCGCCAACGCCACTGCGTTTTGAGTATCTTCGTCGTTCATTAGGCTTTCATGCACTGCTCCCTGTTTCCTCACATTCAGCTGGATTATCCGGAGTGACCTATTCATGACGTGACGGGTAGAGCTTCCGGCAGTTCTTGCTATACGATTCGTGTGGTCCACCGCATGGAACGCACTTCGGAACCGTGTGATCATAGCGACTGTGGTGATGGCCCTCCGTCGCGCATTTTGCGCACTTCTGGATCTTCTTGCATTGGAATGCCTTGTGACCAACCTCCTGGCAGTTGTAGCATTGCACCGGTCGTGGTCGGTACTCAAAAACGCTGGTTGTCCCGGATTCTCCTCCGACATGGAAGTATCCATCGGCCAGGATCCTCCGTGCATCAGTCCCTTTGGTTAGGTACACGACCATCGATCCATAGGGCTTTGCGATTTCCTTGTTGCTCAACCACGTCATTTTGGCGACAGTAGTTTCGTTCTCCTCACCCATGGCTGCCGCCGCTCCTGTCAGAATTTCATGGTTCTCATCCAGTACTGCGGTCCTCTTGACGCTGTCGACCTTAATCGGGTAGAGCTCGTCCCGAAGCACCCGGGCTCCCGCACCGATCTTTGCTTCCGCCACTTTCTTCACTAGCTGGTGTTCGGCTTCATCGCGACACGCGATTCCGATCCGGTTGGTATCTCTTGGGCTTACAGTGACCGCGCGGCAGCGCCAGTGAGTGTGATCATCCATCTTCCGGATCTCTGTCTCGATTGTGGCCCTGATTGAACCCGCGGATGCCTTCCCACTTTCGCTTTCGGTCATCTTCGAGGTGTCTATCGTGCAGTACAGCGTGTCGGTGAAAGTGGTTGGTGTTGTGTTCGACGTTGAGAGAGTCCGTATGTTGCTCGGGTGACTGAGTGAGGGGGTACGGGCGACATCTGCATAGGACGGGGAGCTTGCGGGGGCGGGGGTGCTGATTTCTTCGCGTAAGGATTGGACTTCGCGAAGGATCTCATCGTGGCCGTTCCGCGCGCATGGTTCGGGAAGGGGTCTCTCTGCCAAGGTCTGGAGCTCCTGTTGAACCTCTGCAAGGGCGGCGCTAAATTCTTCCTTGACTTTCTGCAATTCTTCTTGCACTTTCTGCATCTCCTCTCTGTGCGAATCATCTCGCCGTTTGATGTCTCTCCTCAGTTTCACGAGCTCTTTCACAAGATTGGCGGCGTTCGTGTCGTCGCTCTCAGTCGACGCGTCGTCCGAAGTCACCGCTTCACATTGGGCTACTGGCTTGCCCCGGGTTCTCTTCTTCTGCTGAGAGCGCGCATTTCTCTGCTGGATTTCGATTTCTTGCTCTTGGCCATAGTTGTTACGCGGTCTGGTGGTACGTCTCGGTCTCAATAATCGTGGCGGTGACTTTTCGTGTTCATCGCGGTCGGGCGGTTCAGGGGTTCGCGTCTCGGCCCGTCCCGACATTTCTGACCCCTTGCGTCGAGTAACAATGGGTCTTCACTCTCCGAATAGTCTTGACTAAATACAGTGATCAAACGAACAGTACCGTAAAGCAATCTCGGTCATTGCGATATCGCTGCCCTTACAAACAAACAAACAAACAATTCATTAACGCCCGGCGGCTGATCCGAAAGGGCAACTATCAATGATCTACTGTACATGTCCATCTGTATATGCTGTGTCTCCTGAAAGCCCATACATAAAACTTTATAGCGTATGACATTTCCAGAAAGCAGTGTCGCAGCGAGTTTCTCGTGAGTTAGTAAGTGGGTAAGTAGACTGGCTTGAAGGCGCTTCTTCAAGTGTTCAACATCCTATCTTCGGCAGTTGAAGCGCGTCTACCGTTTGTGGCACGAGGTGGTGGGTGAGCAGGGTCGGAAGAAGGGGGTGGGGGTGATGTTCGTCGATATGTTCAAGTGGCCTCGAGGCGGCCCGTTGCGATGGCGAAACGTATGGAGGCCCGTACTGCCTCTAGGTTTGGCGTCCAGTTCTGATCGTCAGAAGGCTGTTTTCCCCCCAAGGCGAAGGATATGTTTCCTCGGTGAGCCTGGGTGCATTGTAACAGTTCCGTCCGGTGTGCAGTCCACTTCCGACAGCGGAAGAGGAAGTGCTGCACGGTCTCTCTTGCTTGTCCGCAATCGCATTGATCGGTCTCTGCTACATTAATTTGATTGAGGTATCCATTGAGTCTGGCCATGCCGGTTCGGAGTTGGGCCAGTACGGTCGCTTCTTTCCACGTCAGGCGATCATATAACAGCCGGGTGTGTTTGCCTGGCAGTGCGGCATCTACTCGTTTTGCGTGTCTTCCTATGTTCTCTGGTAGCTCACTGCAGGGGACTGCTTGGGACCGTGCGATATTCAATGTGGTCGACTTCATCCTCGGGACGCGTTCCTGTTGGAGAGCGTCTTCTTGTGTTGCAGTTCTGGCTTGTTCTTTAGCCAGACTTGACAGCTTGTTGTCTTCGCTGGTGCGGATCCAGTGGATTTTGATTCGGTTTCCATTCCTCCGCAACCTTCTCATCAACTTGTATATCTGACAAACCAGCTCCTGGCCAGACTGTCGTCGAGGGTTCCTTAGCGTGAGCGCCGCCGCCTTGTTGCTTGTGAGCAACGTAATTCTGTAGTCTTTGATTCCAACTACCATCTTCAATGCATGTGCCATCGCTGCTAGCTCCGCACAGAACGGATTTTGCTCTGCTCTTGCACCCAATGTGACGGAGAGGGTCTTCAGTCTCAGTTTTCGATACCGAGGTGGTTGTTTCTCGATCGCCACCCCGAATCCGACCAGCTCGTTCCGAGCCGAGCTGCTGACCGCGATCTGCATATACAGGCCTGCTCTGGTCTGGACATCCTGTGGTTGGTCCATATCGGGTTGCATGCGTTCTTCCCACGGAGCTAACGTAAATGGATTAATTGTTTCCAGTGTTTCCATGTCGATATGCTTCAGCGCATCGGCTACCCGGTACAACGGCGAGCGATGGTATCTTCTGAACTTCCTGATCCGGTCTGTACCCCTGCGGAGGGGTTGGTTTCAGGCAGGGTATGCATGTCCGTCCACATCTTCACGGCCCGTCTCCAGAATCGTTGTCGTGCGGTGGCAATGTGGGCCTCCGCCTCCGCTACGCTGGTCGCGACGGTGAGGAATGTCCCCACAATGGCTTGTGCTCCAACTCTTTGGACCCGATTGATCGGCCCCATGGCCTTATCCTTACACGCGCGCATCCAGACATTGGAGGCGTAGTCCACGACCGGTGCCACCGTCGAGGTGAATAGCTGCCGCGCTGATGCTGGGGTTAGGCCCCGAAGTCGCCGAAGCCCCATCGCTGCTTCCAGGCCCTTGGAAGCGGCCCTTGCAATATGTTCCTTGTACTTGAGTCTCGTGTCCATCAATAAGCCCAGGATCTTGACGTGGTCTTGGGGTACAACCGTCTGTCCCTTGATGATAAACGGATCGTGGTCCAATTTATGCGTCTTGGGAGCAAAGTGTATGATAGCTGTCTTCTCAGCTTCAAAGGTCGCTCCGCTTCTCCTTTCCCAGTCGAGCGCTTCTCTGATGATTGCTTCAATTCCTTCCCGGTTACTCTGCGCGGTTGACCCGGTCACCCATGCGGTGAAATCATCCACAAAAGCGACTGCTCCTCCCTGGCTGTCGATCTGTCTTTGCACGAGGTCTGCGTTGAAGAAGAGGAATAGGATCGGGGACAGGGGCGAGCCCTGCGGTAGCCCAGCCTGTGGCAGACTTTGGACCTCCGACAATTGCCCATTGATCTGGATGTTCGCCGTTCGTTCCGAGCAGAACGCTTCAATCCACCGGAGCAGACCCTCCGGGATGCCTCGTGCTTTCATCCTTTGGAGTAATCGTTCTTTGCACACTCCGTTGTAGGCTCCTTTGACATCGAAGCTGATCAGGCTCAATACCCGCCGGCCCCGCCACGCCGTGTAGATCTGTTCTTGCAAGAGCAGGAGTGCTTGCTCCGCGGATCGCTGTTTCCGGGCTCCAAAGTGGCTGGTCGGGAGCAAGCCGTGGGTCTCCACCGCGTGTGAGATCCTTTCTGCAACCACTGACTCCAGTATCTTGCCCAGTGTCGCTAGGAGGGAGATTGGTCTCCATGCTTTCGCAATGGTGTAATTTTCTTTATTCGGTTTTTTGAGCGGTATGATCTTCGCGTGTCTCCACTGTCTTGGCAACGAGCCTTCTGCCAGCGACGCTTGAAATAGTTCAAGGACCCTGTACTTGACCGTGGGCCACGTCATCTTCCACACTATCGCCGGCAGGCCGTCCTCTCCCGGCGCCTTCCACGATTTCGCTGCAAGAAGCTGTCGTTCTACCTCCTCCAGGTTGATGGCCGGCATCTCCACTGGCTCTCTTTGTGGTCTGGCCCCTTCATCTTCAATGTTGTCCGGCAGTGGCGGGAAGAATTTAGATAGCAACTCCTCTGCTTGCTCCATATGGTCAGCGGTGGTTGTCCCATCTGCTCTGACGAGCTGCGGTAATTTCCCAAATGCCGCATCCTCCCCGGACTTCAGATACGTCGCTGCTTTCCAAATGTTGTCGTTGTCTGCGAGAAATTCATTCCAGTGCTTCTTCTTTTGCTTGCGGATGGCATCATGGTATTGTTTCGCCGCATCCTGAGCCATCTTTTCGAGCCGAGGTACTTTTCCCCTCGCCCGTCGCTCCGAACGAGCGTGATTTCGCCAATAGGTATATATGTGACGTAGTTGTGTCAGGTCAGTTGTCCACCATCGCTTCGCGTGTGGCGACGGCTTCGCTCTCGGAGTTAGGTTGTGCACCGCGTCCGAGACCGCGGACATTAGTCGATCGGTTTTCTGCTGGACTGTGCCCTCTGACGGAGTGGCGGCCAGGGTGCTCGCAATTCTAGCATTAATCTCGTTCCACGGCGCGTTCTTCAGAAGAAGTCGTTCCTGATGCTCCGGGGCTGACCACGATGCATCGAACACAGTCTCGATCGTCCGGTGATCCGAGCCATGTTCAGTCCCGTGTATTACACATTTGGTCATTAGGTCTGTCAAATTGTCAGAGGCTAGGACGAGGTCGATGGTCGACTCGCAGTCCCCGCTCTGTCCCCCACCGTGCCATGTTTTTGTACCTCGTTTGAGCAAGCTGCTAAGAGCGAATTCGATCATGAGGTCAATGATTGGGTCCGCTTCGCCCTGTCTTCCCAGGGACACCTCGTCTCCGCCCCAGAGTTGGTCATGGCGGTTGAAGTCTCCCATAATCATGATATCCACCACAGCGCCCGTGTCTCGTCGCACCTTTAAGATTGCCTTTCTTAGGTGATCGCATGCGTCTTCTAGCGCCGAGGCCTCTCCGCCTTCGACGTAGACCGATGCCATGAAGATCAGCCGTTCGGGTAGCCGGACGATCGCCGCTGTCAGATCCGGGGATTCTATAGTCGCATTCCTTGGTTTCCTCGTCGTTCATTAAGCTTTCCAGCACTGCACCCTGCTTCCTCACATTCAATTGAATTATTCGAAGTGGTTTATTCATGACGTGATGGGTAGAGCTTCCGGCAGTTCTTGCTAAACGATTCATGTGGCCCACCGCACGGAACGCACTTTGGAACCGCTTGATCGCAGCGACTGTGGTGATGGCCCTCCGTGGCGCATTTTGCGCACTTCTGGATCTTCTTGCATTGGAATGCCTTGTGACCAACCTCCTGGCAGTTGTAACATTGCATCGGTCGTGGTCGATGCTCAAAGACGCTGGTTGTCCCGGATTCCCCTCCAGCGTGGAAGTATCCGTCGACCAAGAGCCTCCGCGCGTCAGTGCCCTTGGTGAGGTACACGACCATTGATCCATATGGCTTCACGGTTTCCTTGCTGCTAAGCCATGTCATCTTGGCGATAGTAGTTTCATTCTCCTCACCAAGGGCGGCCGCCGCTCCTGTCAGGATGCCATGGTTTTCATCCAGTACCGCAGCTCTCTTGACGCTGTCGACCTTGATCGGGTAGAGCTCGTCCCGGAGCACCCGGGCTCCCGTTCCGATCTTTTCTTCCGCCACTTTCTTGACCAGCTGGTGCTCGGCTTCATCGCGACACGCGATCCTGATTCGGTTGGGGTCTCTTGGACTGACAGTCACCGCGCGACAGCGCCAGTGAGTGTGATCATCCATCGTTCGGATTTCTTTCTCGATTGTGGCCCTGATTGAGCCTGCAGATTTCTTCTCGTTTTCACTTTCGGTCATCTTCGCGGTATCTACCGTGCAGTATAACGTGTCGGTGAAGTTGGATGGTGTTGTGTTCAGCGTTGACAGGGTCCGTACGTTGCTTGGGTGACTGGTCGGAGGAGTGCGCGCGATATCTGCATAGGAAGGGGAGCTGATGGGGGCGGGGGCGCTGATTTCCTCGCGTAAGGACTGAATCTCGCGCAAAATCTCATCATTCTGAGAGCATGGCTCGAGATGGGGTTGCGGTGTCGCGGGTCTATCTGCCAGGGTCTGTAGCTCGTGTCGAACTTCTGCAAGGGCGGCACTAAACTCTTCTTTGAGGGCGCCGAATTCTTCTTTGACCCTTTGAAGCTCTTCCTTGTGTGATTCGTCTCGCTGTCTGATCTCCTTCCTGAGTTTGACCAGTTCCTTCAACAGTTCCGACGCGTTCGGGTCCTCGCTCTCTGTAGATGATTCCGAGACGACCGTTTCACGTTGGCCTACTGGCTTGCCCTGGGTCTTCCTCTTCCGCTGAGAATGCGCATTGCCTTGTTCGTTATCGAATTCTTGCTGCTGGGCATAATTGTTAGGCGGTCTGGTGGAGCGTCTCGGCCTCAGTAGTCGCGGTGGTGAATTTTCGTGTTCGTCGCGGTCGGGCGGTTCAGGGGTTCGTGTCTCGGCCCGTCCCGTCATTTTCGAGTCGCGAAGTAGCCTTGCCCGTACAGTCGGTTCTCGGTTTTCGTTTCTCTCAAATGGCTATCCCAGAGTCACTCGCAGGTCCATACAGACGCGCTCTCTTAGGCACACAGTGATCAATTTAATGATAGTTACCACTCGGGACTACAGTGATATTCACCCTGCACTACAGGCGCGTTCGAAATCAGTTTCACTTGTTTACTCTCTTCTCTTCATTCTTGAACTCTAAACTGAAACACGCTAGTCCACCTTGGATTTAGTCTGTTACAGGGTCTAGAATATTTCGTAACAATAAATTACATCATTGATGGGGTTGTAACTTTTCAGAAACACGGATACGATATTTACTCCACAGTTCACGGTGACTTAAGGTTCATCGCTATGATCAGAGCGTTTCAAGGGAACTAGGGAAATATAGCATAGAGCCACATTGATGCATCTACTCCTGGCCAAGGCAAGTGAAATGAAAGCATGCCTCTTTGAACAACTATGGGTTACGAAATCTTGGCAGATCACCTGATAGCGGGGCATACTGATATTCAACCGTGGGCTTACCGCTCCGCTCAATACCATCGGGCTACAATCATGGCAACCACCATCGCCTATGATGGTATAAATTCTGGATTGCAGGCAGGAGTGATACATGGCAATGTCAGGAATATCACATTTGGTGAGTGGGATATAATCTCAATAGAACGTGACTAAATAGTCCATGACCTTAGTGAAATCGGAAACGCCGAACCAAGCATGCCTTCGGGATCTGCGTACGACCGATCCCAACGATGATAAAAAGCGCATCACCGAACCCAACGGAGGGCTGCTCAAAGACTCATATTGTTGGATCTTAGACAACGAGGAGTTCAAACAATGGCAACATAACCAGGCTAATTCTCTCCTCTGGATTAGAGGTGATCCTGGCAAAGGCAAGACAATGCTGCTGTGTGGTATCATCGACGAGTTGACACAGCTGAATGGGAGCGCCGCGAATATCTCATTCTTTTTTTGCCAAGCCACCGACATACGTATCAACAATGCCACCGCCGTTCTCCGGGGCTTGATGTATTTACTTGTCGAGAAGTGCCCATCTCTTCTCTCCCACGTGCGGGGTCGGTACGACAAAGCAGGCAAGGCCCTATTTGAGGACATCAATGCGTGGAGTGCACTCTCGACCATATTTACGGACATTCTGAAAGACCCGTCTTTGAGCAGAGCCTATATAATCATTGATGCTTTGGATGAGTGCACAAATGGTCTTCGTCCCCTTCTAAACTTGATCGTCCAAGAGTCGTCAGCCCACCCACAAATAAAGTGGATTATCTCCAGCCGCAACTCGCCTGAAATCATTGAGCGTCTTGATACTGCAACTGAGATAACTCCGATCTCACTGGAGTTAAATGAGGCATCTGTGTCTGAAGCTGTGAACAAATTCATTCAACACATGGTTGACCTTCTAGCGAAGGTCAAAAGATATAAATATCGCACCCGTGATAGGATTTGCAGTTACTTATTGCTAAACTCGCAAGGCACGTTTCTTTGGGTAGCCCTAGTCTGCCAAAACCTTGACAAAGCACCACCAAGGCACGCCATTAAGAAGCTAGAAGCATTCCCTCCTGGACTGGATGCTCTGTACGGTCGAATGATAGATCAGGTTCGCCAGTCGGAAGATGCCGAATCTTGCAAGCAGATACTAGCTATCATGTCAACAGTCTATCGACCTATCACGCTTAGCGAACTAACTTCACTTATTGAATTTCCTGATGACGACTACGATGACCATGAAGCCCTCTCAGAGATTATCGCAGTTTGTGGCTCATTCCTGACATTACGAGAAAATACTGTTACATTCGTCCATCAGTCCGCAAAGGATTTCCTAATCCAGGAAGCCTTAAGTGAGATATTTCCTAGAGGTATAGGAGCTGAGCACCATATTATTTTCTCACGATCTCTCGAAGTGATGGAAAAAACACTTCGACGCGACATCTTTCAACTCAGGTTTCCTGGATTCTCGATTGAAAAAGTTATACCACCGAGTCCGAATCCATTAGCAGCTGCAGAATACGCATGTGTCTATTGGGTATACCATCTTGAAAATGGCTGGCGTGGCAAAAGTATTGACACTAGTCTTGACGAGGGAGGCTGCGTGGATGCTTTTCTACAGCAAAAATACCTTCACTGGCTAGAAGCCCTTAGCATTCTGAGAAGTGTATCTCAAGGCATAGTAGCTATGCTAAAGCTTACCGAGTTACTTCAAGTAAGTCGTTAATTACTTGAAAGATATCGCCGTATCTGACAAGGGATCGGCTACAGGACAACAATGCTGAGCCACAGGCTCTTTTGGATCGAGTTCGAGACGCTTCACGATTCATTCGATACTATAGGCTAGCGATTGAGAGCAGCCCTCTTCAAGTATATTCTTCATCTCTTATTTTCAGTCCAACGCAAAGTCTCACAAAAATGTGTTATCAAAAAGAGAGATCCGATTGGATTCTGACTGAGCCAGCGGTGGAGAAGGATTGGAGCTCATGTCTTCAAACTCTCGAGGGGCATAGCGGTTCGGTCTCTTCGGTTGCGTGGTCGCAAGATGGAAGCCGGCTCGCATCAGCATCAAATGATAATACCATCAGGATCTGGGATCCGGCCACCGGCCGGTGCGATTCAATCCTTGAGGGGCATTGCGATTCAGTCTCCTCGGTTGCCTGGTCGCAAGATGGAAGCCGACTAGTGTCAGGGTCATATGATAAGACTGTCAGGATCTGGGATCCGGCCACCGGCCGGTGCGATTCAACCCTTGAGGGGCATTGCGATTTAGTCTCCTCGGTTGCCTGGTCGCCAGATGGAAGCCGACTAGTGTCAGGGTCACATGATAAGACTGTCAGAATCTGGAATCAGGCCACCGGCCATTGTATAACAACCTTCAAGGACCCTACTAACTTAAGTAGCTCTATTACCTGGTCACAAGATGGAAGCCGACTTGCATTAGCGTCAAATGATAATACTATCAAGATCTGGGACCCAGCTACCAGCAAGTGGGCCTTGGCTCTCGACAAGCATAGTGACTCAGTCTTCTCGATCGCTTGGTCGCAAGACGGAAGCCGACTTGCATCCGGGTCAAATGATAACGCTATCAAGATATGGGATCCGACTACCGGCCGGTGTGTTTTCACCCTCGATGGGCATTATGACTGGGTCCTCTGGATTGCTTGGTCGCCAGACGGAAGCCGACTTGCATCAGCGTCATTTGACAAGACCGTTAGGATCTGGGATCCGGCCACTGGTCAGTGCTTGTTAACCCTTGAGTGTTATGGCCAATTAGTTATCTTGGTTGCCTGGACGCAAGATGGAAGCCGACTCGCATTAGCGTCCTTGGATAAGACTATTAGGATCTGGGATCCTACCACCGGCCAGTGCGTGTCAACCCTCGATGGGCATAGTGACTCGATCCTCTCTATAGCTTGGTCGCAAGATGGAACCCGACTCGCATCAGCGGCGTATGATAAGACTGTTAGGATCTGGGATCCGGCTACCAGCCAGCGCGCGTCCACTCTCGAGAGGCATAGTCACCCAGTCCGCTCGATTACCTGGTCGCAAGATAGAAGCCGACTCGCATCAGCGTCCTTAGATATTACTGTTAGGATATGGGAGCCGACTACCGGCCGGTGCATTTCAACCCTCGTGGGACATAGCGACTTAATTCACTCGATTGCTTGGTCGCAGGATGGAAGCCGACTTGCATCAGCGTCAAATGATAAGACTATCAGGATCTGGGATCCGGCTCTCGGCCAGTGCGTGTTAACTCTTAAGGGGCACAGCGATTCGGTTCGCTTGATCATTTGGTCGCAATATAGAGGCCGACTTGCATCGGCGTCAAATGATAAGACTATTAGGATCTGGGATCCTACCACCGGCCAGTGCGTGTCAACCCTCGATGGGCATAGTGACTCGATCCTCTCTATAGCATGGTCGCAAGATGGAACCCGGCTCGCATCAGCGTCGTATGATAAGACTATTAGGATCTGGGATCTTGCCACCGGTCAGTGCGCGTTAATCCTCACGGGCCATAGTAATTCAGTCAACTCGATTGCTTGGTCACAAGATGGAAGCCGACTTGCATCAACGTCAAATGATAAGACAGTCAGGATCTGGGATCCGGCTCTTGGCCAGTGTGTTTCAACCCTCGAGGGGCACAGCGATTCGGTCCGTTCGATCACCTGGTCGCAAGATGGTACTCGACTCGCATCAGCCTCGTGGGATAAGGCTGTCAGGATCTGGGATCCTGCCACCGGCCAGTGCGCGTCAGTGGTCTATATCAGGTCTCCTGGCTTCATTGAATTTGATAAAGTCAATCTCAACCAGATACACACGACAATTGGTACATTCGATATAGGATTTAATCGTCCTATCATGTCCACTCAGTCCTTTGCTTCCTTGCCAAGACCGTATGGGTATGGCTTGAATGATGACTATTCCTGGATAACTTATAATGGAGTCAACCTCTTGTGGTTGCCTGTTGAATATCGACCAGCCAATCTCTCGCTGTTTGCTGTATGTGCAACAACTCTCGTGATCGGCTGTTCATCAGGCTGTGTCATATTTCTCACGCTTTCGGAGAACACCCCCATCCCTAGTTGTTAATCGGTGATCATGTTTGCTCGAATTTTTGTACTAATGCATTAGCTTCTTTTGAGGAAGACATCCGATAGATCCAAGCTATTCATCTGTAGGTTACACTAAATTAGGAGAATATAGGCGGTTTATTGAGTATCAGGTTTACCACGCCTGCTATGTCAATCAATCTAATATTACGCCTACAGATGCCAGAATTGCAGGCATCTGGAAAAGACTAGGCGGGTGGTTTGCCATCGGTCTATTTGTACATACTGGCCTTTTGGCTGTGGCATTATGAGGGACTGGAGTTTTCAAACGGGTCTTCCAGAAACGCCCAAGGCCCTAGAAACTACAAGAACGAGGGGTCACGTGTATTTCCCAATATCCTAGCGTCCCCTCGATATACATAAATCGTTTTGCAGGACGGTGAAGTCATTTTTCAAGTTGTAAAGAAATAGTGAATCTCACCAGTATTGTGTTTGGGTTTGCCTCGCTCGTCCGCTACGTTAGTTACAGGCAGTTAACGTGGTTGACTAAGGGGCAAATAAGAGGTGAAAAGGTGATAGGACAGCCGACGAGCCGACTGGTCTGTTTGATGCGTTTGTAAGTGGTTCCAGACAGGGCTTAGTCCATACATCCGTGATACGATCTCTATTTTTATAGTATTATATATTACCGTACAAAAATACTGCCAAGAATGTGGGAGTAACCATAAAAGGTATAGCCTCATGCAAAACAAAGTTCGACAAAGAGTTGAAGAGAGCAAAGAGGTGAAACTGATTTCGAGCGCGTCTGTACCGTCAGTGGCCCCTGGCGAGCACGTCAGGTAACTGCTTTCGTCAAGCAGTTAGGACGATGGATTTCTACCTTCTCGTGGTGTCCGGTGTCAGTACCCTCTCATTCTGTGGAGGGGAAGCCAAAAGAATCCGTGTGGGGTGAATAGGGGTCGGGCCGCAGAGTTTTCCGTGGGTGACGACATCCATTCCACCCCACACAAACCAGAGGAGAACGGGTTATGAAAACCATCCGACGACTGCCTACTCGACTCGTACTCGAGACCGAAGCTGGACTTGTTCTCCAGTGGTTGTGGTATCGCCTAGGCAGGAGACAGGACACCTCTGAGCTTGAACACCCTCTGAGATCGCGAGACGCCAAGGAACTTGAATGAGGAAAATATCGAAGACAGCACACGAAATATGAGACCAACAAATGGAAACACACGAGATGGCGTTGAGCGGCGAGGGGGAATACAACTGGTGGCGCAGCAGGTTGAGCAAGTCGTTCGGAAGCTCCACGGAATGGCCTGGGTCGGAACCTCGTTAAAGCAAAGCTACGGGCAACCCTGACCAGGACATCCTGTGGCCTCTTCCAAGCGGAGTGCACAGTCTGGCGACGACCCTCGACGAACTCGTTAAGGCACAGCCACGGGGGCTCGAGAGGGCTGCAAAACTAGGGATACAAGCTTGGTTAGTGAAGGACGGCTGGGGTATCCTGCAAGGTCAATGAGGATACTCCTGGCCACCTTTGCGAGACACGGTCGGCCGGTAGAGAGAGATCTCGGCCGGTAACGCGAAGTAGGGAGACTTCTCCCTGTGGGGCGTGGCACATAATGGCAGTGACGGACGGGTCGAGAGGACTCGACGAGACTGTCTATGTGGCCCGAGAGGACGGACGCGCGTGTCGGTGTGCAAATAGACAGAAACAGCTACCTCACTCGCACTGAGGACCTGAAATCTACCAGCCAAAGTGGTGTCGTCCTAGTGGGGCAGGTCCGACCTGTCTTTACTATCTCACTCGCACTGAGAACCTGCAGCTGGGCGATGGATGTGATGTCGTTCTAGCTGAAATGCTGATGATGCATGCTTAAGGAGCAAACCTGGAGACACCTGGGGTGAGAGGTTTTTGCCGGGGCCTCAATATCTGGATGGCGTCCATCGAAAGATGCGCGTGCTGAAAACCAGGGCAGTGGCCTGAACAAGCGGGCCTGGTGAAGCTGCTTTACATCAGTCCAAGAACTCGTTAAGGCTTGGCCACGGGCAATCTTGGCTATGTAGTTATGTCTTTTGGCCCAGCTCCGCACCGGCATGGCAAGACTCAATGGATATCTCTTTCGAATCAATGCCGTCGAGACAGATCAATGTGCATGTGGACAAGCAAGAGAGACCGTGGACCACTTTCTGTTTCGATGTCGGAAGTGGACCGCGCACCGGAAGGAAATGCTGCAATGCACCCACACTCACCGAAGTAACATGTCCTTCTTCTTGGGAGGGAAGCCACCCTCCGATGATCAAAAGTGGAAGCCGAATTTGGAAGCAGTGCGAGCCTCAATACGATTTGCGATCGCTACGGGCCGACTTGAGGCCACTTAACCTAGCCAACGAACGCGGGTAGAATACCTCCCCCCCCCCGCCTACTAACCCCAACACCTTGTGACAAACGGTAGACGCGCTTCAACTGCCGAGGATAGGATGTTGAACACTTGAAGAAGCGCCTTCAAGCCAGTCTACTAACTAATACTAACCCACAGGGTCCAACTATGATATTGAAAGCTGAGAAGTCAATGCCGAAGGAAATACTGTATGGGCTCCAATGAGACACGGCGTATGCCTAAACATGCATGTACTGGTAGATTAGTGATAGTTGCCCTTTCGGCTCAGCCGCCGGGCGTTAATGAATTGTGTGTGTGTGTGTGTACCGTCAGTGCTCCACGCAAAGCCATGGCTTACACACTATTCCTAGCCCCGTCGCTTCGAACAATGCAGCATGTCCTAGGTGGAAGATCGCAAACCAAGATAGCGAGTCAACAACAGGGTGCGGCCATCCACGTGCGAACTTCGTTGCATAGAACCTTGAGACTCCCATTTCCATGCTAAGGTGAGTGAGATCTAACGCCTACAGCTGCGCTGTGTCTGATTATCCGCGCCAAGCCTTATTCCCCTAACCACGAACATCACTGACATCTTCACACTATTGTAGGGGCACCCCATCATCGACGGTGAAATATACTGTGGCGAGTGGCCTATTCCGCCAGATCGAAGATAAGACCAAGGTGGCGGCCGACGAGCGTGCTCCATCGCGTCTTCCGCCCTCGTCCCCACCGCCTTCGCACTATTGTGGAGTCCTGAACCTCTGGCATCGCGATACATTCATCCACCATGGAAGTGCAATGTCTATCGCAAGTGGGTTCGTAACGCGCGTTTACTGTCTCAACAAATTGTCTTGTGCACCCCAGCGCGGCTTTTTTGAAGCGAGTGCAGATTGCGATGACTTGAATGCGACGTGGCATGGCTGGTGATTGCATTGCAGAGAGTTGTAAGTGATCTAGTTGTGAAGCCGATATAATCATTGCGCAAACTGATTGTCCCGTCTCAAGCGCACTTTGGGATTTCCATGAACAGGTACGCTACGACAACTCGTCCAACTAGATCAATCCTTGCTAACTCGCATCGTACGACAGGAGAACGCCCTCATTTCTGTCACTCGAGTCGATGCCACGCGGACGAATGTCTTGTCTGCTCGAGCTCTCCTATACCAATACGATCGCATGCTGCCTGTCCCTTCCATATGACTACTACCGTCAATAAGTCACCAGAAGATTCGTATCGACCTCGGCTTTCACCCTTTCTCCCTATAGATTCTGTGTATCAGGTCATTGTTCGATTTGTCTACCTGATACAAGACCTGAACCCCGATGAGCCTATACCACTACCTGAATCATACCTGTGGCTAAGCATGCAACCCTCCAAATACCTTCAAGTGGCGTAGGCTGCTGGTATCGAATGCGTGATCCTCGTTGTCTTCGGATGACATTTGGTGTCTTTCCAGGCCTGGCAATCCAAAAGACACAGGAATGCTGATGTTCTGTCTTGCTTCCTGGCAGATGAGCGTACCTCTGCAGACAATCAGGCTGTTAGCACAAGTCCACCTGCAAGGGGAAGGAGACGCAAAGTCTTCTCATTCTTAGCCTACAATTTGACATTGGTCATCTCAGGTACAAACCGAGAGGGTAGGATCGGGGCACAGGCAAGCCAATGAGAGCTCACTACCCAAGAATCACCTCGGGCATACAGGAACCTGCATCATGAGGGCTGTCAAAAGTGTTGTGGTGTACCCGGTTGGTTCTTATGCACGCATTTCCTATCCAAGCCGAAGCACTATCTGCAAAGACCATTTACCCTGGGTGTCACTGCAGCTGCAGGTTAGTCAAGTCGACCGCGCGTATCCTTTATCCGTTCATATCGTCTCCTAACATATCACGCACTTGTCAGGGAATCCGGATTCCCTACATCCCCTACCTCGATAGTTTTTTTGAGAATAAATCATATATTCGTCGAGCTCACCGCGCTGCGGAGGACACGTGGGCATGTCACTGTTCGAACAGGCAGCCACTGTGAAAATTTTGGTGTCCGAAACAACATCGAACCAGAGTAGTTTTGGGACCTCTTGGGCTAGCTCCTAGATCCCGGAGCAAAATTTCCATCGTCAATCAACGCTCATGTGATGGTTGCTTTTGGAAGGATGGCCGGAGTGTCTACTACGACTACGAGCGAACTAGCACTCCTGCGGGGATATCACCCAACGAAAATTCGTTTCAGATGGCACTGCTAGAACCCAATCGGGTTTCAACCGTGTTCTCTTATCAGCAGAACATGGTTGATTGCATTAACTTGGGACACCACTTCCCAAAAGGCAATTGTCGTCACTTCGATCCGGGATTGGTTGAAATATGATCCGTCGTTGCCGAGGCATAGTAGGAGCCAACCGGGTATTCTTGATTGCTTGCTTGTCCAAATCTCTCAGCAACATGGTTGTCTCTGCGGTAAAATTACTTTGATTCTTGCGCTCTCTGGGATATAAGAGCTGAAATAGGGTAAGGTCGAGTGACTCAATCGCCGCCTCAAGTGATGGCTTTGACTTCGCAAGGCACAAAGCCTACCGCATGGCTAATTTTACTCAAGCCATTCGTTCGGCACCTCATCACATGCTTCTACACGTGGGTCTTGGGCGTATTGCTTGGTCATAGTTGAACCAGTGGATCTACTATCCCTATCGGATTGAGGCTGTATGCCAACTTCACCGAGTGATCAGAATGGGACTACAATTTTCGCTTACGAAATAGAATCTATAGTGATTGATACATTTATCCATGTGGGTGAGATGACATGAAAATCTCCGTACTACGTCGGTGAGACATTGATAGACCTCGCCGCGGGCCATGAGGCCCATGGATTCGCACTGAGTTACTCCCCCCTGCCTATGGGCGGGCGGGCGGTTGACCGCCCCGTGTCATTTAATGGGCCCATAGGTTGCTTACTAATAAGCACTTCGGTCACTGAAATTTCATAATTTTATAATGTTTAGCCACGCACGCATATGTCCTATAGTACTACGTATTCAGGTTATTTGAGTAGAAAGGTATACAATGGATGTGTTCAGCTATAACAAATCCTAGTAAAAGCAATGGACTATTGAGTCTAAGTGAATGAAAGTGTGATCCGAAATGCATAGAAATTGTGATGCGTCTGCATTGCGTGTAAATATATATATGACTACAAAACATGCTGAACCTACAAACCACTCACAATATAATGCCTACCAGTCGCATCAGTAAATTTATTATAAACACGACATATTAGTTATACTACATACTGGGATTCACCTTTATTATGATCAATTATCTGCTACACTAGTGGTTATTGGGGGTAGGTGACAAGTGATAGATTTCCAAAAGTTGAACCCCCTATTCAGGAAACTTACATAATCTGAGGGTGGCGATGGGGAATTGCTAAGGACACGGCACGTTTTGCTAGTAGCACGGCACATTAGGTAATATTCCCTTTACATAATCAATTTTGACCGAGATCGTTACCATACATTATCACAGCAACTACATTACTTACTACTGTAGCAACTACATTCTAACTATCTACTTCTGCTTCATTACTATAAGAACCCAACCATGAATCAATTCTCTCTAGTCAATCTTATTGTGCTTTCCATCTTATTTACATGCTTTTCACACTCTGCAGGAGCGGATTGTATGGCCAATTTCTCCACAATTTGAGCACTTCGAGGGTGCTTTCTTCTTGGTGACCTTTTGGTTTGATGTTTTGATGTTTTGATCTGATATGTTCTCTTGAGCTGATCTGCGAGATGGTGGTGGCAATAGAGGATCTAGTATTGGCAGATACTTAGATGACTCATTACTAAGGCCAATCCTCCAAAATTGATAGATATCGCTTAGTGGGATTGGTTGATATTTTGTTAATAAACTAGCGATTCGGTGGGCATACGGAAGGCCCATTGTCCTAGTGAATATATTAGTACAGTTTGATAAAGGTGCTTCGGGGGTAGCTCTCTTAGCTATAGCAGCTTGATTAGAGATCAAAGATATTGAATATCGTGATGTTCTCTTTACAATATTCGAATAGAGAAAGTGGGAGCAGAAATTTAGTCTCGTAATCTTATCTTCTGTAAGATTAGATTCAAGTCGCTGATACTGAGCCTGTAAAGCATTATTAATTCTCTCAAAAACATGAAGCATATCACCTGAAGATCCCCCTATATACTTTTTTAAAAAAGCGTGAGACCCTTCTACTCTTGATGTAGCCCAGTTACTAAGATGAAGATATTGCCCTACCTAAGCCCTAATAAACATCTCTTTATAGGTTAGCCAAGTACCTTAAATATATCTAAGAGCATTAGGGGCAATTTGATTAAACTGCGTTGTGAACTTAGCCAATTGAGCATTATATTCATCAATATTTGATAAATTAATTAGCTCTTTCTATAACTTGATAAAAGCCTCAAATTCCTCATTTGAAGAGAAATATTGCTTTGTCTTTGCCAGCACATTCTTATTAATATGCCAAATGCATAGTAGATATGGGCTTCTAGGACAGATAGATTTAATTGCACCTAATAAAGCAAGATCTCTATCAGTACGAAGAACTAGAGAAAAGGGTAAGGGGTCAAGCCATGAAAAAAAGGTCTGTAAAGTCCACTTATAGCTTTCTTCCTACTATCAACACTCACATCAACACTCACATCAACACTAACGGTTCAACGCAACAAGCATTCCAGGACAACACTCATTCCAGGACAACACTCATCTCTGTTTGCCTATATCTGAATGAAAGATACCAATTTCTATTGTAGCGAGGAAGCTATTACATCACAAGCTACCAAGGGAAAGGAATGTGAAATACGTCATTTGGTACTGAAGACGCTTCAGTTGTTAGTTTATGATTTTGGCTATTGAATTGGCAAAGATCTAACTAGGGCTTCTATGTATCCAATGATGACCCTTCGGAACAATGAACAGAAGATGAAGATGTTGCGCAGGTCTTTGCTTCTCCGAATACTCTTGGAACACTCGAATACTGGTCCCTAGCACCACGAAGAGGTGCCTGCACGGGCTAGAGGCTCTTGTTGTCGCAGATGCCCCTGCGGAGACTCTTGTTGTCGCAGATGTCCCTGCGAGGCGCTTTGTTGACGCAGGGCCTAGGCTGCGGAGAACTTGGTAATGCAGCGGTCTCCTGCAGAGAACTTGTTAACGCAGTGGTCTCCTGCGGGTCTCACTTGTTAACGCAGCGCCCCCCTGCGAAGTAGTCTTGTTTTCGCAGCACCCCCCTGCGAGGCATATTGATAACGCAGACCTATCCTGCGAGGATTGTTGTTGACGCAGACCTATCCTGCGAGACACAGTTGCTAACGCAGAGCCTATCCTGCGAGACACAGTTGTTGACGCAGAGCCTATCCTGCAAGACACAGTTGTTGACGCAGAGCCCATCCTGCGAGACACAGTTGTTGACGCAGAGCCTATCCTGCGAAGCACTTTTTTACATACACAGGGCTCATTGGCTGTGAGGGAGCGCAAGTCTTACATCGCTGGGCTCGTGGCAGCGACAGCCGTGGTCATGGAAGCTCTCAAGCCCGTAGGCACGAGAGGGGCACCATGACACATCGGAGTGTGAGGACCGGAGTCCTGATTTTCTTTGGGCTGGGAATCCGGCTCCTTTTATATTTTTTCGGCTACGTCTCTACCAAGGAACCAGTTGCGCAGATGGTAGCGAGAATCACTGTCTCGTTAATAAGCGTTGAAGCGATTTCAACGACGTTGAAGTGGTGTTTGGAGACTTTGTGGCCTAGGTGTTTGGAGACTTTGTGGCCTACAGAGTCAAGCCTCGACCTGGAATAATTCCTCTCAAAATTGTGCGTTGAGTGTGGCAAACCACTTTCATCGACTGTTGAGAAGAAAGTAATGTCGCAAAAGTAAGATTCGTACATATCATTGAATTTGCAATTAAATCGCTCAACGCTGTGGCAGACTATTCTGCCCGTTTTGACCATGGTCACTAGCCACGGTCACCGTCTCTTTCATGAGGGTTGAAGTGCTTAACAGATGCCGCAATAATGGGTTGGAGACTTTGTGTACCCGTGGTTGGCCATAAGACGTGCCTCCCATTGATCCCTCTACAACCCTCTTTGCCTAGCCTCGCGCTAATGGTACTTTCTGTGTTACTCGCAACCAACTGATGTTGCCTCTACTAATACTTCTGCTACCTGTCGGTACAGATACTATGAAGATACTTCCAAATCCAGAGTATTGGCTGTTTTCCTTTGACAGAGAATCAAAAGTCGAGACATTGTTGGAAAGTCTAGAATAGAAACCCGAGTCTAGGTTCCAGGACAATGAAGTGAGTTATTTGGCTCACGAGCTAGGTTGTCGTGATCGCCACCCCCTCGCAAGATTGCAACGCTACTATCACACACTGACGAGAACCTGGACACAAATAAGATCGGGCGGACCAATCAAACACCACACGTTAATTTAGACAGACGCAGGTGCGGTTCTGCGATGCGGATCTTAGCGACGACCCACGGGATAGTAGATCAAGGAGGTTCTATTTGTGGCCCGGAGAGAAACTGGAAAGAATTGCCAAGGTCCAGACATGATCCACAAGCCCAAAGTTTTCGGCCATCAGTGCCCGATGACACGGGGCTTTTTTGCTTAAGAGGTACTGCTGGGGCAGGTGAGTATTTGGAATATCACACCGACTTTGGCGATAGAGTGGAAGGCTAAACCCCGACCCGTGGTTGTGTTCTTTTGTGTTCTCTTGGTCGTAGTCACGAGAAAGTAAGTTCCCCTGTCAAGTGGCAAGCAGAACTTTGCCTATCTGGTCTGTAGAACGTTCTAGAAGCTACGTATCTTCTCCTGCACCAAGCTTTCCCCTGATGATTATACTGGTTATACTCTCTTCGAGCCAGACAATTCCTCTCCATATGCCTAATTCTATCGCCAGTCTGATAACTCTAGCAGATGGCTTGTAGAAAGAATGCCAGTGGATCACATGAGCTTACGTAGATATCTCTGGTTTTTCAACTAAACCCGGAAAACCGATTGGCTCCCGGGAGTGGGTGCTGTGGGCCGGCCCACCTGTGGCACCTAAACTGTATTCCAAGCACCCTGCGCGTCTTGATAATGACGCTGAATGTAGAGTATCTTCTAATATAATATTGCCCTTTCCCAATACCCTATATATGAGCAGACTGGGATTTTGTTGATTCTGCTCCGGATCTCTTTTCTTTTGGGTTAGCAACCTTCAAAGCAAGTGTCGCTCGTGACAGCCGCATCCTCCCGCATCCTCTCACCGAGCGAGCATTTCCATGGCTTATCGAACGTTATTTTTCGGGGTTCGGCGATCGATCGACGATCCCGGTAATGTGCACGATCTCTGGGGAACTAACTTTTGTCAAACTATAACCTTGGTACTCCCTCGCTATTGTCGTAATTCCAAGGAATGGTGCTTGTTTATATTTTGATAATATGTGAACTCGTACGTACAATAATCAGACAGCAGCTTAATTGCTCGGCTGCCATATTTTCCGTTCATAGCAACATCCAACAACACTAATTCATCGAGGTAATTGCTATTGCTGCTTCGAGATCGCGATGTAGCGCAGATACCAACAAACTGCTGGTAGCATGGATTTTCCGCTCATCGGTATCCCAGCTTCCTGGCTGCACAGACACGACGTACATAGTCCCAAATCTGCGACGAAGATCGTGTTTCTTCACGCCGTGAAGGGCCGAGTAATGGCATCGCCCGGCCTGTGATGCACGATTAGCTTGTAGTAAAAGGTGGATGGATATTAGAGCGATGAGCTCCTGCTTGGCTTCGATGGCCTGGATGGCCTGGATGCTCAAGCGATCTGGCACCAATCCGACGTTGCTTGCGCAGAATATGGTACTTTTTCCCTCGCAGAGACTCAACGCTTCGGTCCACCTGATATTGTTCATAATATGCGTGGGAGCGGACTTTCCACGGCAGCGCCCGATGAGCGTCCAGCCAGGGGAGAAGGTTCTTTTCCTCCCATTCCTCCCAGGCCACCTCGCTTCGAGGGGACATATCGCATGAACTAACAGTAACCAGAATAGACATTTTCGGACAATAGCACGACTTGAGCTCCTGATAGAAGGGAAAAGTGAGCCTAAATCCTCTCCAGGCCCCAGTAAAAAGCTAAGTACCCTTGGTTCACTGCAAGCTTCTAAAGGTTCAATAACATGATCCATGGACCATTCTGGGGAGTCTGTTCGGTGAGTCTGAATTGTGAATTATTGATTCCGTATTCTAGGCTCCCCCAAGCCATCAGTGTTGAAACAATCCCTAGCTATAAGAACGCCTAACTGTCAATTCCGTACTCCTGGAAATTGTTCTTGAATGTAATCACTGTACGCCAGAATGAACACAGCAATGAATTCTCAGACCAAGCCCCGCCGGGTACTGAATAATGTAACCTCAAACAGACTTTAGAGGCAAAACTTGGCTTCGTACAAAGTTCATTCCCCTAAAGTTTAATGAATCTCGTGACTGATTAATTGAAATGTATTCCAAATTAAGCGACAATTGTGGTAAGTACGGATGTAAGATAGTGGGCTTGCAAATCCCGATCACAAGTTCCGGTTTGGAGAACAGAATCTTCATACCAGCCTGTGCGACTTCTCCTGTAACATCTGGCTGGGAGAGCTCATTATCTCACCTTGACACAGATCCAACTATGGGGAGAATTCGAAAA
>JAHAQQ010000169.1:0-27463 GCA_019190355.1 Penicillium palitans
TTAGGCATTGGTTTGTGTTTAGGCATTGGCTCACCTACACGCGGGACGGGTGTAGGTGAATGCTTAGTCACGATTATCACGGAATTTCTTGGGTTTGTCCTGTTTGTGGAACCTCCGGTTCGAACCGCACCTCCGCGGTTCGAGTCCAAAAAATATTAGAACTGCACCGCGGTTCCAAGGTCTAGCACCACGAGCCGCACCTCGGAGGTGCGGTGCGGTTCAGAACCGCGGTTCTCGAGGTTCCATTACGAGGCCTAGTAGGGGATTACGAGTGTGCCTTAATTTGCGCACTGGCCATGCAAGGTCGAGGTGAAGCCGGTTGGCGCGACGCCGACAGTTACCCACGCACTTTTTTCCTCCCATAGTTAACTCCCAGACCCTAATTCAACCCAGACTCGGTTTACCCACCCCCATGGGATAGGATGCGCATCTCCTCTATCATTTCAGTTAGACCAAGCCATAGTCTCCCACAAAGATGCGGGGGAACATTTCTTTGGCGTCTTTGTTATGCTACGTATGGGTGTGACAGAAAGCAATCTGGGACAATAGAATGGGCCGTTTTTGTTTTCCCTTTTCAGCTAATGAGCAGAAAATTTCGGAAACCTACAATATAAAGTGCGAATTGACAAAAGGAATCCTTAGCGCAGATGGTCCTAAAAAAACTATAGTAGAGTGTGGTATTGAAATCAATGACGTACGTACCATGTCCAGGATCTGCACAGGGTCTGGAATGAAAATAATAGCAAGCTTCGAAACAGTTGCAACCTGGCAGCCGGATCCGGTTTCCGGATTAGACTTGCACGTACATCTCCTGCATGTCCTACATGTTTTGCTGATAAAGGCATCAAGCTGCTGCCCTCGCTAGATTCTTCTTGTTTGCTAGCTTCCCTTCGCCTTCAAATTTATCCTAACATTTTCCTTTTCCCCCTAGGATATCAAACCCGACCGAGCGGGGTTCATATTTCCCCGGAGCCCCACCTTTAGCCTCTAATAACTCAGATCTGGCAGATCTATTCTCCTCCCACGTCTCCCTACGGAGCGCTTTCCCTTCAGGAAAAGTCTTTTGTTCGAAAAGTCCTCGAACGCTACAAATACCGAACAGAGTCAACGTTGCGTACTGGAGAGCCAAATGGACGCCGTCTTCGACGATACTTCAACTCACGAACATCCGGCGTACAACCAAGTGCAGGGGCATAATGGATGGCAACGGAATTTAGTTAAAGGAGGGCCGCGTCAGAATCAGAGCGCAGGTGGTTTTCATGGGCGAGACCCTGCGACGCAGAATGATGTCAATGTTGCTGCGACACAGCGCCCTCCAATATCTGGGCTAGAAAGTGCTAGCAACTCAGGATACTCCCTTTCCGACCCTACCTACACTCACTCATGCGGCGCCAGTTACTCCTGTACCCCAAGACGTCGCTATCTGCAAAGCGGACAGTACTAGTACTCCCCAACTACCGAATCACCTAGATGCCGAGAAGGAAGACGAAGGCTATAGAACGGGAAAAAATTCTCACAATTTCGACCATCGCTCCCAGCCTAACTCCGGTGTAGCCGCTCCCAGCACGGGGGTCATGTCCTTAGCTGAAAACTCTTCTTTCCATCATGCACCTACGGATGGACCCCTTTTAACCCAGGACATCCCTGCCCAGTCTACCCATACTGCCTCAGTGCCTCTTTATGACCTCAGTGATGAGGCCAGTAAGACCGCCTATGCGGCTCAACCCGGTATCCCACCCCAAAACCAGTCCTTGCCCTTTTCTACTGCATCTGGCACGGTCTCGCCCGTGAACACTTTGCCTCCTCCCCCTTCTGCCAGGTCCCAAACTCCGTTTACCGCACCAGAGTCGCAGGAATCTTCGCAAAACCCTTCGCAGGCCCTCAAGAAAGGCTGCGTTGATAAGCACGGTTGGTCATTCAAAGGCGTCAGTGATGACTCCTCTTGGGTCCCAGAGGTTCAAAAGAAATACGACGAGTTTTTGCATGACGAGCGTATCAATGTGACGGAAGGCCTCTGGGACCTCTTTCCCATGGAATCAAGGTTGTTCGTTGGTTCGTGCTGTCCTTGCTCGTATTACGCTAGTCATCTAACTATGAACCTTATGTAAAGGCAATCTTCCAACGGAGTGCATCACCAAGCGAGACATGTTCCATATCTTCCATAAATACGGCAAACTAGCGCAAATATCGATCAAGCAGGCCTATGGGTTCATACAATTTTTGGAGGCTTCCTCTTGCCACGCGGCGCTTAGGTTCGAGCAAGGGGTGATCGTGCGGGGCAGAAAGATACGTGAGTGCCAGAACCACCCATATTCAAACATTATGTGCGCCTATTGATCATTCCTAGATCTCGAAATTTCCAGACCTCGAAGACCTACTCGGCCTGCTCCAGCGCCTCCCCGGGCATCCCCGCCGTGTCGTTCGCGGTCACCGGAGTTCGGCCGAGCTCCCGCGCTCCCTACCACTCGGGTCACTGGAGATCTATACGGCCAGCCCTATGAGTCAAGTCCACTGCCTTCCAATGATTTCTATCATGGGTTCTTTCATCGCAGATGCGGTGATTGTCGTTCACCGCGATCACGGACCCCTAGGCTTTGCCGGGCTCGATACGAGTACCGATCGCGTGACAGAACTACTGCAAGGTTTGAGCGACGAAGACGTTCTCGCTCTCCCCGATCTCCTGGGGTTCCCTATTCTAGGGGTCGACGCTCTCGCAGTCTGAGCCCTAGAGCGTTTTGTATTGACAAAGGCGAAGCATATTTGCCCATCCCTCGACGAGCCCCTCGTGATGTACCGGATGTGCAGCTCGTCGTGCTGGAAGAGCTCGATAGGTTAGTTGATGCTTATGGTTCCAAATCGCTCGAGCTCATTACTAACATGACTCAGAGACTTTGTTTTTCATGTCGAAGATGTCTTCCGCAACCGTGGCTTACGAGTAGATGTACTTGTTCTCGGCCCCGGAATTCCCCTTGGCGCAGCAGTCCATCGCCAGTTCATTGAAGGAGTTCTTGCGGTTGTCCGCCTTTCGCGTCCCAATCAAATTTCCAGGAAGATACCTTTGCAGTTGTTTGATCGAACCGCCGGGTTGGACGACGTTCGCTTCCTCTGTAAGTGCATCTTATCAGCCATTTTCGCATTGACACTTTCTGACGATGGGCCATAGACTATCCTGAGCTGGACCCTAATATGTCCGCTGAACTTCTGAACCACCAGGCGCAAGCTATGCAACGGGGAGCTGCCCCGGTCGCATTTGCACCAAATCTCGGTTTTGATATCCCTGCAATGTCGCCTACGTCTATTCTTCGGCCAAATCTGCCTGCGCCTTCTAATCATCGCAGCCTTGCGAACCTCATTTACTCGCTGGATGGCCCTAGCTTATCATCTCTCTTGTTGCCAACCCAGCGCACTCCTTATTCACAGCCCGTATCTGCCACTCAGTTGCCAGTTTCCTCTTTTAACCCACCACCTCCAGCTGACTTCGCCAGTCTCTTGGCCAATTCAAAACCTCGACAGCTTATTCCCACCACTACACAGCAATATGTTCCTCCTTCCAATCTCAAGCCCCCTAACGCGCCCGCGCCCGTCGCCACACACCCCAACCTCCTTTCTCTTCTGGCTCGAGGATTTCGCGGATAAGCCACAAGGCCAGGGACCCTCTAGTTTCACAAATCCTGAACCTGATTCACCATCTCGCGAAATGGAAGCAAGCAAGAATACCGGAGGAAACGAGACAAGGCGCATAAAATTAAACAAGAATAGTCATTAAGACAAACCTGAAGTTATTTTCTGAAACCATCATATACTTGACTACCAGCCGATGTTCTTGTTTGAACGAGGCCTTGGGGCTTATTTACCGAAACAGAGACAAATTGGCCAGGTAATACTGTGTAGATTCCCAGAATTCCCTCGTTTGATTATAGGATTTTCTTGAAGAATAGCTTGCAAATTCCCTGCATATAGAAAGGAGCTGCCCTCACCTCAACCTTATGGCACTGAAGATGAATTGAGGACCCTCAGTTGATGCTTCGGGGCAACATTTTTGCTCGTCTTTTGTGCAGGCCCGAGAATAGGTTTCACATCTAAAGCTTGCAGTATACAAACACACAATTTATTAACGCCCGGCGGCTAAGCCGAAAGGGCAACTATCTCTGATCTACTATACATGTCATAATATATAAAGTACTGTGTCTCCTCAGAGCCCATACGTAAAGCCTTGCAATATATGTCATCCCAGATGTCCATATCGCAGCGGATCCTCGTGAATGCTGGCGAGATTGGTCTTCAATAAGTTCCTACTGAGTAACAGGCCGCTGACGGTCTCACGAAGCCGTTGGCACCTACGGCTTTTGCCAAATTCTGTAGTCTCCTAGGAATCGAAGCCTCCGGAGGCAACAAGCGTGACAGCGCAGGCGCTCTTTCCATGTTTCACTGAGGCTTGCCTGCACAGCGTTGATCCGGTGTCGCCTTGCCATCAAAGCGATCCTAGCGGGAATGTTGTGATATGAGGCTGTTGCAGATCAAGAAGCTTCCAGTTCTTTTTAAGAAATACCTGATGCCAGTAGATGCCTCCGCTGTGTATATATATATATAGCCTCGTGTCTCCTTCTGAGAAAACAATCAATTCTATACCTCTGAACTACAACAGAGACAGCACCAGAAATCATGCTTCCGGTCCCGTAAGTTGTTGTATTTAAGAAAAATGAATATTTATCCTTATTCTGAGGGAATTCAGGAGCTTATATATACAATATAGATGGATTCATGTTGATTTACAATCAACTTGGTTCTTTTTGTAGCTCTTAGAAAATTTTATAATTCTGCTTGGTTACTGATCTGTACCAGCCATATATCACACACATACAATTGCACATAAGCCCTGAACGCCCGGCGAAGAGTAGATCCATCATTTTCGGAAGCTTATAGCGATCTTGTCCCTGTTGCTGAGCAGTGATGAAAGGCCCCGTGCAAATCCCTTCATTCGTCCGATCTTCGAAAATAGCTCCATGAAATCTCTACTGTTGGATTGTGAATATGGTTATAACCACATCTGCTGATTACAGGCCACTTACGAAATAGCTTGATATCTAACGTTATCTGTCAGTACAAAGGTGGCATACGTCGTTGAGACATGGTACTTTACTTCGAGAAGCCTGTGACCAATAGGGAATATCATATATTACATACAGATAGTCGTCGTTGTCATATGATGTGGTACCGCCAATTTTCCGCCATTATTTGCTGTGCTGCCTTTGGCGATTGACGAAAACGGTCCTAGTGACGTCAGACGCGGCAATCTTCGCCTGTTAAATAGCCCGAGCTTCCTCGCTTGGAACTCTACTTCTTTCAGAATTGAATGATAGCCTCATTCGTGGATACGATGGTCCAGCCACGGTTTAAAGCACAGCGAAATTTCGAGAATACCGACGCTTGGATCTTTGGAAGTGGAACTGAATCATTAGCGTCCGCGCTATATTTGGTCAAGCATGCCAAGTTAGATCCGCCCAGAATCCACATCTTAGACAAGCGCCTGTTCTCCGAGCGAATCTCGCACAATACAGGTTGCCCGTCGGAAGGGTATGATCAATTTGCCGGATGCTTGCCTGTTCCGGCTGGCTTACCTATGGAAAAGCTTCTTGCAATGCTTCCCTCAACACGATCGAAAGAGCCATCTCTTTTAGACGAGATACGAACGGCAGAGGCAAATCGAGTCCCCAAGAAAAGCAATGCTCGAACCTGCTTTCTAACCATGACCAAGGGCTCGCTGAGGCACATACCCACCGGTTCACTAAATATGAGCTACAAGCAGCGGGTAGCTTTAATATGCCTTCTCTTCAAGGGTGAAAGATACTTGTCACAGAGAGGAATTCAGGAGCTTTTTCCAGAGAGCTTTTTTCAATGCCCTTTCTGGTCAATCTGGTCCGCCCAGTGCGTATCCACACTGCCCAACAATGCTTAGTCCACTCCGTTTCTTAACATTATATTAGATTTGGTTTCCAGCCGTGGCACAGCGCGGCTGAATTCATGCGTTCTATTCGTCAATTTCTGCCTCAATTCCACAGCTTAAGTATTCTGAGCTGCCTCGACATTACAGGCTATTATCAGTATGAGTCTTTGTACCTGCCACTATACTCTTATCTCCGACGTTGTGGCGTTGATTTTCGATTTGGGGTCGAAGTCAAAGATATCGAAGTGGCCACCGACAACGCTGAAAAAAGGATCATTGGATTTAAATTTGTCCAAAACAACCTACAAATGCGCGAGCAACTAGGTGATGACGATATCGCGATTATTAGCATCGGGTCTACTATTTCAGGTTCAGCAGTCGGCACGAATAGTTCTGCACCAGTCTGGCATTCACTCGATGCGGACAATGTCTTTGACCAGAATTGGTCAGTATGGTTGGACCTGGGAAATAAGCACGCGGGCAGCGGACTTGGCAATCCGTACAACTTCTGCACACGCCAGTGTGAATCAATGTTGGAGTCCTTCACGGTCACTACACACGACCTAGTGCTTTACGATGACATCAGATCACTTTCACAGTGCACATCTGAAGCGGGGGCGTTCATATTTCTCGGCAACAGCAATTGGAAGATAAACCTATGCATACCCGCTCAGCCGGCTTTCCCAACGCAGCCACAAGATGTCCGCATTCTTTGGGGGTTTGCGCATTCACCGCAAGTTGAAGGGAATTATGTGAAACGGACAATGCTCCATTGTTCAGGTGCGGATATATTATCTGAGATATTAGGTCACCTCAACCTCCACTACAACCCGCCGTTGTCACAAACTGTCATCATTCCACGTGCGATGCCCCGGATGAGTGCTTTGTTTCTAACGAGGGCATTGGGTGACCGTGCATCGATCATGCCCCTATCCAACGTCGGTCTTGTAGGGCCGTTTACAGAGTTCCAGGGTTACACATGCGCAGACGTCAGTTACGGCATCCGCACTGCCAAAATGGCAGTCTACAAACTAATGGGCCTAGAAGAAGACTTGGAAGATCCTCTAAAATCGAGACCTTCGATTCTCAAAAAGATTATCTTTTGGAGATAATATTGGTGTGTCAACCGTGACATTCACTTTGCGAGATGAAGCTGATCACCCACCTTTCAAGCTTCAAAATCTTATGTACAGTGTCTCAACTGAGATCAAAATGTATCTAATGCTAAACAGAAGCCTATTCTTGCCGAAAGAAAGTGATTTGTCATCGAAAAATCTCCCAACGTGTAGGATGATTTCCCGGCACAGTGACCAATGTTTATTTTATCATGGGAGTGATTTTGTTCACTGGCATATTTTATTGCGTTAAGGTACAGTATAAGTTTTCTGGATATAACATATTCAATTATATGAATGAGCCAAAAAAAAAGGATCAAGATAAAGAGAATGGTCGGAAACAAGGTTTGACGGTGTATTTCCAATAAGCCAAATCGTGAAAGAAGACGCATGGAGAGCAATCCAAGGAAGCCTCGACGCGCACTCGCCTCTCCTTGTTATGGGTCTAAAAACGAGCGGTGGTGAACTGGGGCACGTTTAAATATGAGGGGTTGAATGAACTTGGACGCTCAGCGGGGAATCGGTTGATTAAGAGTCGTCTAAATGAGGGTATGTCAACGTATTCATAGTCACCATAGAGTAAATATCGATGTCTTTGATTTTTGCTTGTAGAGTCTCTTGTCATGCAAGACTCGCCATTGTTGGTTACTACTGAAGCTGAGGGCTGTTGGCGGGAAACGCACTTTTTATTCGCCCCAAGTTTGGCGGTCCATGTACCACTCGCTAGGACAAGCCGCTTGTGGAACCGAATGTAAACCCATTAAGGTGACGATAGATGCCTCTTAATTCTTCCCCACACCGAAAAGCATTGTCGATATGCACAGCCCTCGGTTTGTAGTACCCCAATCAATTGCCTTTGCCGACTAGTCAGGAATCGGGATGCAGTTTGAAAAGCTGTGCGGTTACAGCGATGGATAACCCGCCTTCGTCAATAGCGAGGCTGGAATTGACTAAACAGAGTTGATGGTGTCAGCTTGCATACCGTAATCGATAAACTTCAACATATTTCCTTGTTAAGGCTTTTCCTCCGCTTCTTTTTCAAGTCCTGTTCAATTTCGTATTTTCAAAAGCCGCCTGCGACTTTGGGAAGTTGACGTCATCCGAGAGTCGTTAACAAGCTCAGTTGATGCTTGTTTGACCTGAAGGTCATAGTGGAGGACTCGCTCGTTCGAACTTTGGTTCTATTGCGCAGCTCGAAATTGTGACGACGTGGATGTTGAGCATAATTTTGGTATGTTGCTGCTTGATGCTGCTTGTTGTTTGTTTGAAGGTCGTTCATCCATATTTGGGCGACCAGGAGTATAAAAAGTCCGGCTCATTTACCGGAGATAGTCATGAAAACAGCGGTTAAGCAGAGCTTAGATTATAATAAGTGTAGTAAAAGCAAATAGAACTGGGTGAGAGCACACAACTGATTTAAGTTTTGAATGAACCTTCCACATTTCTGATATGAAGGCGGCAAACCAATCACGAGATGTGACCGGGTATTAAAACTAAGCGGTGTCAAGCAGTTCGTGGGTCGTGACCGTCCGTTTAAGGTGCCAGCGTGAAGAGGGGTCCTTGGTTTGAAGCTTCAGTCACCCTGTCCCAGCCAATCAAATTGCCTTGCTCCAGACTGGAAAATAAAAGAACTTCGAATAGGACTGATGGAATTCGGAGGAATGATTATATTTTGTTAATTCTGAGGGAGTGCAAGGCACTATACAACGCGCAATCCAAGTTAACTTCCTACCAACTTAGTTCTCTGTGAAGGTGGTGACTGTGCGACCTGAGTCTTAGGCACATGAAATGGGGTTGCTGTATTGAGACGTAACAACATGAACGGTAATGTATGCTCTCTCAGTATATGAATAAAAATTATCATTCATGAATGATCATATTCCTTTTGGAGCCCTACTCCCTCTCACAATTCACCACTCTCCCAATTCACCACTCTCCCAATTCACCACTCTCCCAATTCACCACTCTCCCAATTCACCACTCTCCAATTCATCACTCTCTCCCTCAGTTCACCACTCCCTCTTATTATATGCCGCGATCGTATTCCTCACTACGCTTGACATCAACGAACCTGCGTAAGCGATCATTCCCTTTTCTGATACCCATGATATCGTCTCTCCAAGGGTTTCTCTTTAATGTATCAAATCTATTAGTTACAGTATACCAAGTCAACATAGCCATTGATTACTCGAATCATACATATTATTGAACCGCCTTTTTTCTATACAAGCTTCTAGCCATTACGGCATGAAACGGAGCGAAAGTATTCGAGGCCTCCACCTGCTATTACACGCGTTTCCACAAAATTAAATCCATTAGTCATTCACACTGACTAGATAAACAAACGGCAAAATGGTTCGGGACAGAAAAATACGTGTTTCGAACATACCTTCACTGGATTTAAATTTCCGAAGCTGTGGCTTGCCGTAATATACTGTGGCTGTGCGGGCAAATATTCTAAGTCGGTAATCATCTTGCATACCATACCGTAGACCCTAGTTACTCACTAGAAACATAAGCGAAACATTACCGACCAAGCGGTCATAGCCGAACGTTGACTCTAATATCTATCCAAGGCATGAATGGCTCCTTTCTACGATGTCCTATCCTTGACTAGGGTTCCGAAAGGAATAAAGGAATGCGAATATACAACATAATCATACGATGATAATAATGATCCATTATCCGCAATCCGCAATTTGCAGATAACGATAACGGGTCATTATCGTTATCGTACGATATGCCGCAGCCTAGCCCCTGCATGTCCTATACGCAGCGAACCACGGAACCCGGCGAAGCAAAAATCACTGGTTCTTAATACTTTGCTTTTTTAATCAAGGGGAATTGAGTGTGAGCTCCATTCCGTATTCATTCATCTAGTCGGAAATCTGAAATCGGGTGGCGTGAATATAACATGGGGACATGGACTTCCACAACATGAACCGCAATTTACGATATCGATGGAGTAATTAAGCATGGGCTGATAGAGTCTTTTATATACTATAGAAAATGTAGAATAAATAACTAGGGGTTGATCTTAGTAAGATCGAAATCAGGCATACGGGGGTGCTGAATATTCCTCGGGCGCGCCAGTAAAACTGCGACCCTCTTTTGTCGACAGAGGGGCCAATATATCGAGATGAGTAAGCCTATTTTTCGGTTCGGTCCTCTTCCGTCGTCGCTTTACTCTCCCTCTCCCGACTTCTTGTCCGTCCCATAGACTCTCCATCAACCAACACCGACTTACCAAGTACATAATCCACCTCCACTCCCGACAATGTATTTTCAATTTCCGAATGAAGAAGATCCTTTCTATAAACGCTTCTTCATGACCATCCTGTTCTTCGTCGAGCTCTTCGTCGAGATTAGCTTCCCAGCAATGGTTGCTGTCGTCCTCCTCGCTGTGGCTGTGTTTATGTGTGGGAGCATGCTGGGGTCGACTCAAGGCTTTCGCAGGGCGATGACGGACCACCACCAGCCGAGGGAAGGTCAAGCCGGTTCAAGCGACCCTGCTCAAGCGTTAGATGAGAAGAGGCGCCTCAAGCTCGAGATGGAGATTCTTGAGGAGATGTTACGAACACGACGGGAGAGGGTGGAAAGGTTGGTTAAGAGTGACTGAGGGGTAGAAAGGGTTTGACTTTGCTGCTGGTGATAGATCCTTGCCCCAGATCAGTCGAGTCGGGCCCACTGCACTCACGGGTCCATACGGTCTTTGGGAGATTCGTGGTGCACGATGAGTAAAGAAGCGATTGATAAAATTTTCTTGTGTCAAACTGCAAGTTTAGTGGAGAAACTGCCGGAGACGATTGGGACCCCATAGATGATATGATATAAGAATTGCCTGTACGATGCTCAATTTCCATCCAAGATAATCCCTATGGAGTTCTGGTGTCTAACCGGTTTACAGCATTTTGCGGCAGCGTGTTGCGCAAGGATTTTCTAGATGAGGGTTGCATTTGATAGCTTTGTGGTAATTGTCTAAATACTGCAGGGCTGTGTCACTCCAGTCAACTCCATATCCAGCAGGAACCAGGTTAGGCACACCTTTTCATTAGGCACCAAAATCTGGTTGGCGGACCCACTTTCCTGTTTTTACATCTATTACAGACCAACCGGCGGGGGGGTCAGAAGGAAATAGCCCTTCCTAAGCAGTAGACTGCGGCATATCCTCTCCATTGGATACCGGGTCACATACCATATCCGCAAATTGAGGATAATGGATATTATTTCAATACTCTATCCTCAATGAGGATGGATATACATAGATATCCGCGAGGATATAACTCTATAGCACCTACCCTATGGCGCGTTCAAACGAGCTTACACCTGCTATACGTGAGCGTATATGCGAGCTGCATGCTATTGGATGGGGGTATAGGCGTATTCATAACCGCTATCCTTACATTCCAATCTCTACAATCCGATATGTCGGAACGTGGTCGTTACAGTACGGACTAGTACGGGCATAGCCAATTGAGTACTTGAGAGTGTGTTTTCCATATACTATAGAAAGTGCAGAATAAATAGGGGATGAGCTTAGTAAGGTCATTGCGAGCCTTACGATCATCAGGCAGAGGGGGTGCTGAATATTCCTCGGGCGCACTAGTAAAATGGCGACCCTCTTTTGTTGACACACCCCCCCCCAGCAGCCACCTCATGCCTGAGAACGCGACATTGAGTGCGATCTTCTTTTCTCACTTCCGCCTCATTTGATAAGGTGCTGTATGTTCGTGAGTCCGAGAGCGCGCATGAAACTGCCGTGATTTTGAGCAGGTAAGAGCTTCGTGAGTCCATCCGCGGCCATATCTTTGGTGGGAACCCAGCGGATAGCGATTTCTCCGGCTTGGACGGCCTGCCGAAGCCAGTGATTGTGAATATCAACGTGGCGAAGCTTAGTACTGGGTTGAGGCGTCTCCTTGGTGAGAAGGCCGACGGTCTGGGCGTTATCGCACTGAATTTCCATCGCTTCTGAGTTCTGGTATACGAGGTTGACCGCGGCGAGTAGACGTTTCCACCAAAGAGCTGATTTCGCTGCCTCGGATAGGGCTAGCAGCTCTGCTTCTGTGGTAGAAGTTGTCACGGTCTTTTGCTTTCCACCTTTCCAGTCGACTGCCCCGCCGAACAGCCTGCAGAGGTATCCTTCCGAGCTCTTGCGGTCCGTGTGGTCGCCGAATGATGCGTCGCTAGCGAATTGAAGGGCAGGCTCGAGGTCATGCATTGGATGGAATTCGAGAGCGAAGTAACGAGTGGAGTCGAGATAACGGATGAGCCGGTCGGCTGCTTCGAGGTGTTGAGGTCCGGGATTAGTGAGGAATTCGGCCAAGTGGCTCGCAGACTTCGCAGCATCTGGACGGGTGATGATGGTCCCGTATAGAGCGGATCCGACCTTTTGCTGATATTCGTGGATCTGTGAGGCTGTAGCTTGGCCTGTGAACGAAGCCATACGTTCCACGGGCAGTGGTGAGAGGTATTTCCGACCACTGGAAAGATGATAGCGTGCAGCTACCGATGAGAAGTAGGAGTCTTGGCAGAGCCAAAGCTTATGCTGTTGCCGGTCGCGCAGGATTCGAATCCCAAGAAACCAGGTGGCTTCTCCCATATCGCGAAGCTCCCAGTGCTTCTGGAGCTGCGTGCGGAGCTGACTGGCCTCGCTAGACTTCGAACGATGGTAGACGATGACGATGTCGTCTACATAGAAGAAGACTATGATGCCGCTGCAGGTGAAGAGGCAGAGGTCTTCTGGAACCGCCTGGAAGCCAAGCTCCTCGAGTACTCGGGTGGCTTCTTGTTGCCAGAGTCTCGGGGACTTCCGCAAACCGTAAAGGGCTTTATTCAGCTTCCAGCAGCTCTCTCTATCCGTGAATCCTTCGGGCATCTGAGTATAGACCTCTTCATCGAGAGTCCTGTTCAGGAATGCGTTCACGGCATCGAGCTGCATTGTTTCTAGGTCGAATGCGGCAACCAGTGCGAAGATAGATCTCGCTGTACGAGCTGCGAGGGTTGCGGCTCGTTTCTCTTCTGACTTAACGGCTTGGAGATCTCCACGGACACAGATGCGAGCCTTGAGCTTCTGAAGAAAGCCATTGGAGTCAAATTTGTAGGTGAAGACCCACGTAAGAGGCAGTACTTGAACGCTGCGGTCTTGGGGCCTTCGGGAAGTGGTGTATGTGCCTCGTATTCCTAAGGATTCAATCTCGAGGCCTGCTGCAGCCAACCAGCCTTCGCTGAAGTGTGGCTAACGGCTTGTTTCCAGTTCTGGGGTTCAGGCGGCAGATCATCGCGATGCTTTCGATGCTGATCAGGCCGTGGTGCAGAGATAGCAGTGGCAAAGGCAGCTAAGACCCCTTGTTGGTCTTCTTCGTACGTAAAAACAGTCGTAAAGCGATAGGACCTCGCGACGCGGACAGCGAGAGGTTCACACTCCGTCGTTCAGAGTGAAGGCGGTGAGGTCGAGGGGGAAGAAGCGATGGAGCACGCGTCGTAGTGACGCCTTGGTCTTATCTCCGATCCGGCGATAGAACTCCCAACAGGTATGTCTCACAGTGGCGATGGCTGCTCCCATGTACTGTGGCATAAAAATCAGTAATAGTGTTCGTGATTTGGAGCACAAGAATCCGCAACAAGTGATATAGCACAGCGGAAGGGCGCGATGAATCACTCACATTATCAGGAAGAATAAACGTCTCAAGCTTACATGCAGCGAAGCTCGCAATCGGATGTCCGCACCCCGTTCCTTCTTCACTTAGGGTTTGTGTGTGGTTGAAGCGGCGGGGACGAGAATAACATGTAGGCCACGGCTTTGTATTGAGCACTAATGGGATGCTGTATCCTCGGGCCCTCTGGTGCGATGTCAATGTTCACTGTCGTGCATTAGCTTGTAGATCCGCGAGATAATCCATGACCCACATGTTCTGGCGGCCAAGACTAGAGACGAAGAGACGACAGAGAGCTTTACTCCATGCGCTCGTACACTATGGTCAAATACCCTCAGATCTATTGGAATCGCATCTTCTTCAGCATCTGTAGAATTCCAGATAGGTCAGGCTAAGATTCACATACCAATGATGCGAATATTTGCCCTTTGCCTTGGGAATACACACACGGGCTGTAAGTAGACCAGCTCAATCGGCTGCTGTGGCGGATAGACATCTTCGCATAGACACTTTGACCAGCTAACCCAAAATTTCTTTGATCGGCTGGCGTGAATGGCAGTACATCTGGTAGGAATCATATCTCTCACAGGCACTGTCTGGCTTGCTAGTCCGTGATATAGTCTATAAATGTCAGTACAGTGGAAATTTCAGTACTGAGTCAATGGGGGAGGGCTTCTCAAGTGACTCAGACACAAGCCTGCTCGATTTTGCAGAGTCAGATGAATAAATTGTAGAGCAAATTGCCGGGGTAAAGGACATATTTATAGGCTTCTCGGCTCCTTCTGTTGCGCAAGTGCTCTTTTGGTAGAACGCGTTGAGGGACAACTCTCTTAATTGAGGCCTGTTGAAACCCATTTCTTCTTTTACCGCAATTATTTGCAGCAACATGCAGCGACAATTTTTATGCCTTTAGCTCAGTGATAGAGACGGGTGTTGTTGAGAAAAAGGGATGCTGAGTAGGCCAAGAAACGTTGGCTCACTGCTGAATCCTTCACGGCCCTCTTAAATTGAGATTTTGTGGGAGATATTCCATCCGCAATCACAGGCTCATGATTCTTGTGCTGATACCTCATCTGTGAGCGATTCAACGTTGAATCACCGAAAAAGGCCTACAATTCATCCCGAGAGGTCATGGATTTTTTCCCTAGCCTCGCTTTAGTGTGGTGTTGGTTGTGTTGAGCTGTGGGTCTGCCCGACTAGACTGCGGAAAGCGAGGTCACAGTAGGATGTGCTCGACCCGTCAACCCATTGAAGCTTGGCCAAACGTTGTTAACACTCAATTTTCGAACTTGTGACCATGAAGATACATTAAGTTTTTTTTTTTTTTTTTGCTTTCTTTTTTGTCCTTCTCTTTTAGGTTACTGTAAGTTCTACGATGTTCCGTTTGTCGACTTTCTGAGACTTTCAACGAAAGTGGAAAGAGGTGTCCGATTGAAATATATATCTCCTCGATGAGCGCTCATATCTGACCCTCAACATCGTGAGGCTTGATCAGATTTCCCTGACCGACTCGTTGATCACTATCCTATGATCAAGTTGACTGTCAACAGCCCGCTGAAAAGTAACAAAATTCTAGTCAAAATCTGACTGCATCAATTAAAATTTGTGGTGATCGTAAAATCCACTACACAGTCGCCTGCATCTGCGCAGTCTATAAAACACCAAGGCCTGGTAGAAATGGTACTGCCCAGATCTTGACATTCTCCTGCGGACAAGATGGATGCCCCGAACAGCTCGCCAGGCCAGGAAAATGAAACAGAACAGCAGCCTACTGAAATGCCAATCCTTAGCGAGATAGACAAATCACAGGAAAATTCTCATCATGTCCCTCCTTTGGTAAGTGAAACGACCCGGATTCAATGCTCTTGCTGACAATCGCAGCTCTCCGTTTCGCAGCAGGAAGCAGATACAAGACACACCCTGGCGACCGAGCCCTTTCAACCCATCTTGAAGGTGCTAGCAGACCTCGAACACGACGATCCAAAGTTCGCTTTTCCAGCGACTCGACTTGTCGGACTCTATCGACGCCTATGGGAGTCGTGTGTGTCCAAGCACATCGATGGCCACAAGCTAGAGCAGAGCAATGTGATCTTGAAGGAGGCTGGTACGCACCTGAGACAAAAGAGGGACGGTCTTCAGCTTCGCCATGACAAGCAGCTATCCCGGCTGCACTTTTTTGAACAGGCATTGGAATTATCCCGGGAGAGGCTGGTTTGGGTACTCGATGACTGGAATCACCCCTCCAGACTCAATCTCGCAGGGTCCTTGAATAACGCAAGAAAAGGGTAAAGGACTGTCAGTTGGAGACGATGTGCCCTATTCTGTCAGCATAGGAATACTATAGTTGACTTTACGAATCAAGTAGAAATGCCGCTCGGGAAGAATCTTCTAGTTCTAAGTATTTGTAAAATTTAGTGCATGGAATAGCCTCCGCTTTAATTTATGCTCACTGGAAAGTATTGAGAAAAACGCATGTTATGGACCGATCTCACTTGGAGTCACCCAGTATGTTATGCACAACAAACCTCGGATCAAGGGATACCGTCGTGGCTAGCGCAGCTAGCTAAGGGATTGTCAAGTGACTGGAATGTGGTAGAGATTCCATACGAGGCCAAAGGGACAGTCGGAAGCTAGTGCCTGTTGCATGGACAGCATGGACAGCATGCCAGGTGATTGTGTCTAGCAACTGCCTGCGTACCTGACAGAGATTCCCCAGGGCCGTTTCAACCCGCGGCAGGAAGAACAGATCCTCTCCTATAGTCTCACCAGATGTCTGGTCGAATCGTGCAAATCGAAATTCTATCCAGTGCACCTCTTTAGGGAAAAGGAGCGCTGACATGTGGAGGAAAATGTCGCTAGCCTGAGTAGAGATGGACAGAGGATCTGGACCTGTCCACTTGAAGCCTGACAGACTGTCAATATTGGGGTAGAAAAGGTATTCGATCAAGGAAGACCCTGGAGTTTCGCATCGTGCAGGGTCGAATTTGCCAAGGAGATCCTGCCACAGATCATTGGGATCAGTAGCGAGACAGGAAGGCGGTGTCGGTATGCCAGAGGATTCATGCCAGATAGCATGAAGGTCGAGATCCAAATTGTAGTCTACTAATGTTAGCACGAATAAATATGAAAGCAATGGGTACAGACCATTGTTGTTCAATTCGTTCATTTCTGTTCTAAGATTGGCCGTCGAAGGCTGTAGGGAAAATACAGAAGTGTATAAAGTAGCAATTTAACGGGGGTTGGGAGGGACAAAATGCCACAAACTGAGCAGGATTTAATCTATCTTCGATAACGGAAGGTCAGGGCAGATTAGGGGGACTTGATGGCCAGATGCTAACTTCCCGAAAATCAAGCGTCGGATGTACCAACAATCGTGAAACGTTGACACCCCGTCACTAAACCCAACGGAACTTCACCGGCGGTTGCATGGGCCTCGTCTAAAATCAGCCATGATACTTTGGAGAGAACGCAAATAGATGGCAGAGCTATCCAAATGTTATTGTCGCCCACGAGCGCTCAACAAAACTGAGACCTCATCAAGGCCCATCAACATGATAGGGATGGGGATCGCTCGCTTGCAAGGCTGAAACCACACCGTTACAAAGGGCCTGAACCGCAAACTTTCGATCACGCAACACCATTGCCTGTTCATCGCAGAGCTGCAGAAGGATGTCGCTGTCGCTTGTTAGCCACTCATTTGATTCAAGAAGCTGTCGCTGCTCATCCTCAAGTCGCATTTTCTCGGCAGATTTGATGATGTAACATTCCCATAGGGAAAAGTACAAGTCAAGCAGCTTGAGGGCTGGTGTAGCGAGAGTGTCATTGTAGTGTAAGAGTTTCATAAACTTCACCGTAAGGGCACGGGGTGTCACAAGACTCTGCGCAGTATTAGTGCTTTTGTTCGTTTTCTGCCGAAGAGGATATGACTGACCTTGGCTTCGATGGTTGTGCCGTTTGAATATTGCTGTGGATGGGTTTCTAACTTGGACTGATCTTCTGCATCCTGCGATACCTGACGCTGTCTCTTGGCTGGCCGGTCAATTGAGGAAGGCAACGTGGGATAGTCCATTTTTGGTCAGTTTGGTCATAAGATGTTGGTTAGGATATCGTGCTGGAGAGGGATTTATAGACTGACAAACGCCGCACCGAGTCTATTGGTATCCACCATTGTCCTCCCGGCCTGGGAATAGACCGCACATTGAATGCGTCAGTGGAAAGTTCATTCAACTGTTGACACTCGATCTCACCTGCTGCTCACCGCAAGCTACTCAATTATATGCGAGAATAAATAAAGATGAAGCATTGAAACAAACCATTGCATAAACCATCTCATAGTGGTGGTCTGCAAGTGGACTTCTGATGCATAGATGGTTATACACTAATTTAAAATCGTTGAATCTTTACTGTGACGTTATTGTGACTGCAAACTATCCGAATCGTGGAGGTGTAGATAATTTGATTCCGAGTTTTGATGTCAACAGACGCTGAAAACAGCCATCTCGCATTGCATTACGAGAGCTACCTGAAGTAGATGTCACCAACTCTTACAGACCACCAAACCTTCTCCTCGGAGACCGCTTCAACAATGTTTGAGGAGTGTTGTCTTCTTCCATTCTGCTTCGAATGGCCCTCTGGATGCAATCCTTTCTTGCTAGATCCAGAGATCTCTCCAAACTGAAGTATTTGAGTTTCGGATCAACCACAAGTGCTTCAACAATTGAGAAATGTTTACCCTTGACTGCCAACATCAATGGATCCTCAAGCCATCGGTTCCTAAAGTTGACATCAACTTCAACATGGCATAGTAGTGCCTGGACCATCTCCAAGTCACCACCACGGGCAGCAATGCAGAGTGCAGTGTCGTGAGATGCGATCGTGCTTTCATTGATGTTCAGATGTGTGCCTTGTTGCACTAATAGCCTGACCATATCGTGGTGGCCGTGTGCGGCCGCTCGGCAGATTGGCGGATCTATTAAATCCCTTCCATTGATCTCCACGCCCTTCATACCCAACAGACAAGCAACCGTGTTCATGCGCCCGTGATATGCGGCAACGGAAATTCGAGATTGGCCTGCAACGCAGAGATTCGGATCGATCCCTGGCAATTCGAGGAGCCGTCGTAGGATCACGGTATCCAGTCTAGTCGCGGCGTGGTGTAGAGATGTGGACGGCGTCTCGAATCTCCCACGGCCTCCAACAAAATTAACGTTAATGTCTTTCTCGGCCAACAGCCTTTCGGTTATCTCGTCACATGACGAGTAAGTAGACATCCAAAGTGGCGTATTTGAATCTTTGTCTGTGCAGCTCACGTTGACACGGGGGTGACTTAGGAGCAAATTGGCCATTTCCAGGCGTTTGCTTTGAATGGCGAGATGGAGCGGCGTATAGCCTTTCCGGTTCTGAATGTCTAAATCCAGACCGTTTTGTCCGAGAAGCCGTTTGATAGCATCTACCGACCCATAGGATACTGCTTGGTGAAGAGGTAGCTCAGCATCCTGTGATAATTGAGTACCAAAAAAATACCCCGGACTCCGGATCATTGAAAAAATCATTTCCATCACGGCCCTGTTGAAGCGACGTGCCCAGTCCCATGGCGAGTGGCCTAAATCATCCTGTAGATCATGGTCGCTGCCACTAGAAAGTAGCAGATGCACGAACCCTATTCTGCCTGCGAATACTGCTAGGTGGATTGCTGTTCGGCCGTGTTTGTGCTTGACGTCCACTCTGACGCTGGGTTGTTCTAGGATGCTCTTGACGGTGGAGAAATTTCCATAGTGGATGGCATACGACAGGGCGCTGTCGCGCGCTTGATTTTGGATGTTGATGTCTAGGTCTCGACGATTGAGCAAGAGTTCACGCATTGCAGTGGAGGAGTATTGAAACGCCCTCATCAAAGGAGTTTTCCCTCAGTAAAAGGCATTGATGTTGGCGTTGTGCTGGAGTAAAGCCTCCGCAAGACCAGCGTTGTCGTATTTGACGGCCAGGTGCAACAGATTGCTGTTCTCAAATGTGACGTTGTATTTCCAGATGCTGGGCTGTAGTCTAAAATCAAGGTCTTTGCATGATGATGCGAGGGCGAATAATGCACTGCCGTCCAAATGCGACACAATCCACAGCAGAAGCTCGTTGGGCAGGTCTCTGATGTTTGGCTATAATGTATTAGCTCATCGGTAAACTCAGTAAGAACGAATTGAAACAGACCATAATTGGACAGCGGATTGGAGCTAGAAGCAAATGAGATGTAGAGAAAAGAATATCATAGATCATTGGTGTGAAGGGATGATTAATGGCGCTTTGCGTGATAGTTGCGCTGCTTCTTATGAAACTCGCATAAACCGAAGGTATTGGGCATGGAGAAGCCTCCGTGTTAACATAAGAGGATTTTGACTGAGAAGTATCATTGCCGAGGAAACTGGAGCTCTCCTCTCTGAAGTGGCAATTTTGGAATCCTGAGGTCATAACAACGGGCTTGGTGGTCTGAACGAGAAGTTTGGAATTGGCTGTGTCCAAATCAAAACACGGGATGAATAATAACAGTGAAGGTATGATATGACGAAATATAAATTGATCGGCAATAGATTTACCGAGGCTAGTAAGTTTGCTAAAGCAGGGGTGTAAACAACAACAGCCAGCCCCTCGTTTCAACATCTGGACATAAGATGAACGGTCCCTTTTCGTCACATTTGACCGGCCTGCTGCACTCGTCACACCCGTTGCGAGATAAATGTATTGTGTAAATACTCCGCCGCAGAGATAACTCAGTGTTGAAAGTCATAACCCGTGCACTGGTCATGCGGTCGCTCTTCTTTGCCCACACTAAGCTTCTCATACTCCCCAATCATTTCCTTCAACCTCGATGGCGGCAAGGCTTGTGGGTTGTCTTCCAAGCTCTCCATGTCAAATGCCCTACCTTCCGATCTTGCCGCCTGATGCCACTTATGGGGTGACTGGGACTTGGGGTCCTGCCAGAAAATTCCCCTAATCTCTATTGGGACTTCATCGAAATCTCGTAGCCTTTTGCCTTGATTTCGAGACCGTACGGACAATTTGAAGAAATGGAAAAGATTCCTCCCCACTGGAGAACGACTTGCAATAATAGAAAACGCACTTGTCAGACGCAAAAAGTCCGAGTCGAGAATGTCGAAGGTGGGCTGCTCGAGCAAGGTATATAGAGCAACATTGACCGCATACATGGTGGACTGGTGCCCATATTCCATCCCGTATTCTGTTCGCATCAACTGACTGAGAGCAGGGATTTCCCGCGCAGATGATACAGCCGCCTGAACGGTACTATTTCCACTTTTGGGGCTCCAATGCATAGGTGCTCGTTTCTCTAGATTAGAGAATGACGAGTAGTAGCCGAAGTTGTCGCAGCACAGATTAATTACAAGCGCATGGTACCGCATCCTGTTGAACGAAGTCCTCCAGTTAAGTCATGATCACAAATAGCTGTTAAGCTAACACGAACCTGAGTAGTAGAATATGCGGTGCTGGCATTTCTCTTGCGTTAAAAGCTTCAGGCAAGTTTGCTTCCCATTGGCAGAGTCGACGGTAGTTTTCTTGCTTGACCTCGTTCAGATCAAGTCCTGATTGCTGTGCTATTGGCACACTCCGTGAGATATCCCGGGCAATGCAGGACAGATTGCACGACTCATCAAAATATATATTCAAGTAGGACGCTCGGGTGTAGCTCGAGATTGGATAGGGCGTCCACGTCTCGTCAGAGCCTTCTACACCACGCTGAATGCGATCCACGCTCACTTCATTCACACGGCTAGATTTCAGAAAATTTGTATGAACAATACTACTTAGTCTCAAGGTAAGGCTGGGTTCTTAACTGGAAAGGAGTTTGCCCGATCAAGACGTACGTATCAACTTGAAATAGACCCCAGGCAGTGCGTTTGACTGACCGAGTCATCTCTTCAGACATGTGCGATCTATTCAGAACCAGCTTTTGATGATTGACAATTCCAAGCTCTTCTGCCATCTCTATCGCACGATGAAGCATAGTATAGCCAAAATCGGCATTGCCCAACATGGAATATCTGGTCCGCAAAGAACAAAAGTTATCAGATGCCGAGTCGGGCTCCAAAATCCACATCAGGTAATGACGTACCTCTCATACAATAATAAGGTCGCTTGCAAGGTAGCCAGACGGGTGCAGCTTCCCCTTTCAAATGAGTAAATTTTCATGTAGCTCTCGGCTTCCGCCAGGAAATCAGCGCCTTTCGTTCTGACATCTCCCGGTACGGTGTAAGCTTCGGCATATCGCGAATAGTCCTGTCATATTTAAACCATTAACTAATTAGCGATAGAAGCAATGAGGCTTCCTCTGTACTCACGCATGCATTTGCAAGCAGTGCATTGACCATGAACGGACTGCAAAAGTCCGAGTTCAATCCCCTTCGCCATATGCTCAAGCAAGGTCTCACGGTCGAAGAAAGCATAAAAAGGATAATCCCAAGTCATGCACAAGGATACCAAGTGCGACATAAGATCATCATCATCGGTGACGCTTGTCCATGGTTTTGCCGGGACCCTGTATGGAGCGCTACCACACAAGTAATGAATGTCCATTATTTGTGGTCGAAATTGCGGCATGTCATTCTCCATCCTAACATCATGTCTTATCTTTCTAAGCTTGCTGGGCTCTTCTTCATTCTTCTCGTGTACCTCTGCGTCTGGCAGAATTCTGTTTAAAAAGACGCGAATTTGCTGCATTGGAGTGCGATGCCGGATCATCTGGAGCAGTTCTTGCTGATGGCCTTGACTCGCGGACCGCAACGCCTCAAAGACATCATACAGAAGATCGCGATAGTAGCTTGGTTTGTCGGCAACATCATCTGTGACAGGTACACGGGGCTCACTTGATGGCTCGGGTTGACTAAATCCGCTTCTGCCTCCAGAAAAGTCTTGGTTTCTCTGAATGGTCACCATTAATACACTATTATCGCTTTCCTTTATGGTGCTGGAGCAGCGAGAGTCCACTGGTGTAGATTTACAACTTGCCTTTCTCTCGTTCGGCTTTTTATGAGCCAGCGGTAGGGGGTTCATCCTCTCTTAGATTCGATATTACTTGAATGTGGAAGAGACGTAGAGTTCCAAAGATATTAAACATAGTATGTAGTAGGACGAATTAGATGGACGTGATAATAATAAGTATACAGGCCTTGAGGGGAGCTTCGCGATTTACAAATTATGACATAAAGCCTTTCATAATATAAGCTTGTTATCATCAAGACTACATAATTGGCTTGAATCCAGCCCCTTTCTTGATGACTACAATGGGAGACCTTAATTTTGATGGTATAAAAAGTCAATATAGGTCACTAGGTAGGCGAAATAATGCAATGACATCTCTTCGATTTATTTCGGACGTTTTTGTGAATGACTTCGGCGTCATAATAGCAAACGGTGCATTTTCTAGTAGCGCGTGCCGTCTTGTAATCCGCAACTTTAACAGTTCGTAATCTTTGTTAAAAAAAAAGCATCGAATAGGAAATCAGATATCAATTGTTTCTGCTGCTCTCTAGAAATGCACAATATGTGGATTGGGAGTGACGGCGTTCGAATGTGCAGGTACCTGGTGGGCGTTTCATCACACAGGGTATTTCATGTCACCGGGATGGGGGTTAGTTCACAAGATCGTTTTTCCCTTTCCTTAACAACTCACAACAAGACCAAAGAATATGGTCATTCGCTTCAACTATGGAGGTTGATTCGTCAAATCATCGCGAAGTTCCTTTCATGCCCTCAGCCATTTGCAAAAGGAATGTTGTGTAAATCCTTCTACCCCATGTGTTTCGACTTTACGAACACAATGAATCCCACGATCAGAGGAGGTGAGCAGAGGGTGAGCCAAGGGTGAGCCGAGAAAGAGTGGCACCCACTTTGTCCTCGCAGTTGGCGTTGCTCCCCTCCTCCCCCAAAGTGCATCAGCGATCTCTTAAGTGCTCTCGATATCCGTTTATCGACTGCCATCGAATTCCTTGGTCCTTTTCAGAAGATTTTACCCTTGAAATGCTTCAGATCAAGTTTTCTCTCAATGTGAGCTAGCCACCCAATCGGAACTCGCACCATCTGACTCTTCCTCCAGGCCAAACACTATGGAGAACAAGGGAGCTTCGACTTCTTGGAGAAAGTTCAGAGAAAGAGGTAGGCCTGACTCTACTTAGGACCTGACGCTTATTGACACTGTCTTAGATTTTAGACGCAGTCCGCATCTCTTGTAAACTTCAATCGATTTCGCCTTTAGAAACGGTCATAAGCCTTTACAAGCAGATTCAAGCTGATGCAGACTGTTTAATCGATTATGAGGTAAAGCACAACAGCTCTGGACAATTTTTCTCATCGGCCATCGATGGTAGCCCAAATCAAGGCCATCTTGCAGTGTCGTCAGACTCGGTGATTCCACCGAACGACCGAAACTCGTCCGGTACTGACCCCCTATTTCCTTCACGTCTCATGGGAAATAATAAGAAACAGTATTTTATTCTTAAATAAATGTGTCAGGATGAGGAACTGATGTACTGGCTAGTACTGAACATGTCCAATATAATCAGGTGATTGATTGTAGGTGTTAAAGATCGGTTGAACGATCTCAGGGGTCTATACAAATAAGCTTCGGCGTGTTACAACACCGTACTTCCGCACGTGCCCGGAATACCGTACAAATACTAGGGGGAATTGGGTGGACGATGAATAAGCCTGTCCCAAATGGTCCTAGTGGTATTTGACCACTCTCTCAGTTCGTCAAAATCTTTCGGGACCATAGAGGTGATTAAGTTGTGAATTTTAGCCCTTTGGGGGTTTTATAAATAATGATCTAAACCAATGAAGCGATACGTAGCCTGTGAGCTGCTGAATTCCAATAAATATATATCATTGCTAAATGTGAGAACCTGGTTGACTGAGGTTGGGGTACCGTTTAAGTGGGTAGAATGAATTCAAAAATTCCTCATGTTTCTGAGTAGGCGATAGCATCAAGTTGCGGCGGGCAAACGAGTTTAGATTGTGACTTCAACAGGGGTCGGTAGCTCTCTCCCTCATGTTATATATATCCCCAAAACCACAATTTGTATTGCAAGACTGCCTACGAAAGTCAGGTATATAACATCGAACTCTTCTCCTCATTCCCCTTCACGATGCACATAGCTTTTCTAAAGAATATTACAGATGATCGCACTGGGGATATTCATTCTGGGCGTCCTACTGGTTACCATTCCGGTGGTATGACTCTTTCTGTGGCCGTCCGAGTCCGAGATATGCTAATAATCCACCAGGCTTCCAGGCCATTAAAGGCAATCATGTTCCCACCAGAGCCGGTAGTACACACTGCCCATATATTACGATATCACGACGACTTGCGCTGACAGTTCTCTGCAACGCAGACACCTGGCTCGCTACCCACTCACAGCGTGAGGCGAAGCCATCGCCTTTCTAGTGATCCAATCAGTAAGTATTATAACCCCTTTTGAAGCGTTCCGTTTACAGTACTTATGTCATGCTACAGTTTCTCTTGATCCAAGCGCGAAACACGGTCGACTCCACCGAAATCGCCGGATGCACGTTAGGCGGAGGTAGCATCGGGGAACTGGACACAGGGTGACGGTTGCAATGTGTCGTAGAAGATGAGCCATTATCCCTCGCTCGATCCCCTGGTTGGCAGACTCAATAAGGAGAGCGCAAGTTGAGGGGTCAATATCAATCGGTGGCCATAACCAGCCGATCACAGCCCATAGATAGGTTAGGCCTTTGCATATACCGAATAGAGCCTCTCAATACTGAAACTTCTCAATTTTACTAGAATTAGGATCTGCTCTCAATATGGCCGTAGGAAACAAGACAAGTATTACAACCAACTGGAATTTACTTGTCCGCTCCTAACTAGCCTTCCTACTGTCCTCTTTGGGTCGTCGCCTCCAATCTACTTCTGGCCTAGACCAATTCGGGCTGTCGAATAGGAAAAGGGCGATGAGCTGATTATGTCCGACTAACTACATTAGGCCTGGCGTGACTAGACTTAGAGTTTGAGAAACAATCAAAGAAATAAAATGGTGACATTGGTCTCGATTCTCGCTGTATGTAGTGAGATGTCATACCCCGGCTTCTATATTGAACAGGTTTCATTGCTTTAATCACCGTACTGAGATCGGTATTTCTTGACGTGCGCCACGGATCCCACTGTGCACCGAAGTGAACTAACTAGACACGAGATGGTTTGTATCACTACGAGACTATGCGACGATTATTGTACAAATGGTTCGCCAGAGCTTCCCATTTCTGGGTTTGACGAACTGGGGCGCAGAAGGCCGGGATGTTTCTGCCAACTGACTGAGCAGAGGTCGCAGAAATATAGTCGCGAGGCGTTCGAACAATAGTGGGCTTGGGCCGTGTTTTCTTTCACCAATCAGCGGCAAATCATCGAATACTCATATTAATTTTGTCTTACCATATCTTCCCTTGAGGGCGGAGGGGTATCTGGATGGGAGTGGTATGTAAAGATCTGACCATCAGGCAGTTCCATGATGAGCCAGCTTTTCATCCCATACAGAAGCCAAAATTCATTGTGGCGTCGTAGTAGATTGTTGCGACGCTTACGGAGTTGCTCTCGCTTGACACGGCTTAGGGGAGGCGCCATTGTCCACTAATTTGCTGCAATGGAACTGGTAGTTTTGCCTTGGCCGGTGGATGCACTTATTTATGTCGGACATCTGCGATGGCCTAATCGTCCAATCCATTACTTCAACGATGGTCACCATTTGCAGGAACTTTGAACGATGTTTACTGCTACAACTTATATTGCGGTCTAGCGACTAAAAATATGCGGCTGGGTATTGACGTGCAGAATTGACATTTTCCAAGGCCAGCACCAGACATAACTAACTGTTATAATAGTCTATGTGCCTTTTATATTGCCACAATCCTAGCCCTGGAAACTTGGAATTATATCGGCGATTCCCAGAGACCCAATATATTGAACAGTCCATCTTATCTTATTGGCACGCTCTGGTCTTCACGTGCTTGATCAATGCATATTCAGTCTGTGAAGCAGCTTGCCATGGGAAGTCATAGCTATCGCTCAGCAGTCGTATGTATCATACATGCCTCTTTCCAGGTTTTTCTCATATTTTCCCAGCCTTTAGAGACGATATATTGCCTTTGAAGCTGACAGTTATTGGTTCACAGCCGGCGTTGGCTTCACCGAAGCCTACGTACACTCAAGCTATTGGTTTTCGGACAAGCCAGGCACTACATGAGGAGGAATCAAGGCCTTACGTCACACCAGTCTCGAAACAATTCCCTTTGTCGGCCTTGCATCGACCATTATACTGTGATTTGCTATTACACTCCAGTTCTCCAGTCAGCGCCCCTGGTGATGAGCCTACGACGGAACCCAAGCACAATGGAGCAATTACCGAAAAAGACTCAATAACCGGTGCCATAAGAGGATCATATACCAGCACCGGTTCTGATGACCATAGTCTCTTTCCGATTGAGAATTCAAAGAATAACACTACCGACTTGCTTCAGAACTTGACCACAAGAGCCACCTTTTCGCCGTTTGCATTCAACTGTACCTCTCAAGTATGGGCTAGTTTGGAAACACCGCACTCTGAAGACTCGTCGGGACCTTTCGTGGAGTCCCTGTATCATTCGACTAGCCAAATAAATACCGAAGCTTCCGAGATCAGAGAAACCGGACAGAGCAGGGTTTTCCAAAGCGACGGAGCTTCTGGCACCGAATGGTC
>JAHAQQ010000016.1:0-107685 GCA_019190355.1 Penicillium palitans
AGGCGGAACCCAAAACCCAATGGGTTGGGTTTTGGGTCGGAGACTCCGACCCAAAATGGGTTCTGCCGAAGTCTAGCAACGCAGCATCTCTCTGTTAATTGTATTAGCGTTTTGTCTGTCTGCCATCTTGGATTCGCGTAAACTGACTCAAAGGCAACACGGAATTTGGCACGGATATCCTCTCGTACAAGAGGATCCAAGCTCCAGAAAAATTCCTCTGTAAGAGGCTCCCCAGGCACCTTTTCCCATACGAGGTATTTGACATAGCCACCAGGAACGAGATCATATTCTCCTTGCGTTTTTTCGCAGTAACCAAGGAAATGTGGAACAGAGCTACAGCCTTGACTCATCAATAGCCTAAACGCCTCTAGTTCACCACACACCTCATGAGGTTGGATCTGTTGGGCTAGTGTAGCCAGATTAGCGTCCTCCGTCCCAGTGATAGGAATCTGATAATATATTCGCATAAACGCTATCTGCGTCGGGTCCTCCTCTAGATGGCACAGAAATTTGCCAACTGTCATAGGAGACCCAACGCCCATGTCGACATCTTCCTGTGTGAGATGAACAGCTCTCTCGGAGAGCTTTTCCGTGATGATCCACGAGCGGCCGATCCCCGGGGGGGGAGAACCAGAGAAGGAAATAGTAGGGGCCGTAGCGGAGGTGGCCGTTGTAAGCGAGGCCGGAGCGAGGGAGTCCGTAGCGAGCGAGGCCGGAGGGGGCGAGGCTGCAAGAGGGGGTGAGGCCGCTGGAGGGGAGACCCCAGGAGGGGGGGGGCGCAGAGGGAGAGACGGCAGACGCGGAGGAAGAGACATCAGACGGCTGTTGCAGGGGGCCGAAGTCATAAAAGGTAGTGACCTTAGTCCCTACCAGGCGGCGGAGGAATCGGGCATCGAAGTCACTCGGTCTGGAAGGAAGTGGCATGATGATTCTTGCGAGCAGGTACCTCTAGCAATATGTGGACAAAGGTAGAACATGGCAGCTTGAAAGTATGGCCAGTTTCAGCCAACGAGTTCAACTTGGGTGGGAGGACGCGGAAGGGAAAGGAAAGAGCAACGAATAACTATACCAATTTCACACGAGCGGAGCGCCAAGCTTTATAAAGTGGGGTGATTTACAGGGGCTAGTCCCGATTAGGTATAGAAGCGCTTTTCCACCCACAACCCCACGAACTGGCATAGGGAGATACTGTCATAGCAAGCTATTACAGTATTGGCTAGTCAGGCGGTATCTTGATCATGAATTGGTTCTATCGTAAATGCAAAAGAGATATATACAGGATAATCTGTGTGTAGCGAGAGGCGAGAGCTAAATAGTAAGGAGCCCTAGTATAACTTTCAAAGTATATATGACACGCACCTATTCCTATTTCCCTCACTTATCATTGAAAATCATAAGAATTAATATTGTATTCATAAGTAATTGTCGTCTACCTAGCAAATTAGATCTTACTCGGATAGCAAGCGCGTTGTAGTCGCCTGCAATCTTACCATTATTGTGACGGATGGAGAGGATTGGATGCCTAAGAAACGAGGCGGCAACTGGCGAGCGCGATGTTTGCTTGAAGGCTTTTGCTTGATTTTGCTTGGCTCGTAACAATTATTAGTTAATGGGTGGTTATTGAGTGGAACCAAATATTTGATGTTCAGGAGATGGTAGTACGCTTTCCTATAACGCTTCGATTTAGTGTCTGAATCTATAAATATTTAGACTGCGGCAACATCCTCAATATCCATGGATATCCGCATATCCTCTCCGCAAATTACGGATATGGTATGTCACCCAACATCCTCAATCCTCAATTTGTGGATACGGTATGGCACCCAGTATCCTCTGGATATTTGAGGATATCCAGTGGATATCAAACAGGCCAAATATGCCTAGCCTCGTGACTTTTTGAGCGTGCATTATTTATGCGGATTCTTTTGTATTTTTCAAGTTATTATCGAGGTTTTAATTTCGTAGACATAATTTTATTATCTTCATAGACTATCTCAAATCAATCTGAAATCCATCAGGTATATAAGTGTGTAAGATTAAGAGAGGGGCGGTGGGGAGCTGAGGTCTCTGTCACGTGACCCTCGGGATCAAGAAGGGTGAGCCGACCTGTAGACTCGACTTTATGCGCTGGGCGTACTTGGTCCGAAGCGCAAGGTGAAGCGACCACGATTCTCCCTCCAAAAGCCACGCACAATCGTGGCCTTTTCATCGTCACCCCTAATTACTCCGTACAATGTACAACCTTATCCTCAACTTCTACTATGGAGTATACATCCATATATCTACATATCTACACATCTACACCATTTTGGTCTACTCTTGTTTATGTATAATCAAATGTTCTGAATAGTAACGAGAAGAAATATCTACTTACATACATATATTATTTAAACTATTCTCTATCATTCAAGCCGACAAAGAAATCACGAGTCATTTCAAAACTCAACCAGCTGCTGGCCATACTGGGAGCAACTTTCAAAAGATTTGGCCCTATCCCCTTGAAGAGTCCACGTAGTCCCTCTTCAGCCACGATGACCCTCACGGCGTCCCAGATTGAGGTGTATTGGTAACCCATTCCCGACATTGTGTTGATTTGGAATCGTCGACGTAGCACATCACTAAGGAACAAGTCAGTTCCACAGGGCTTAAGCCAATAGAATAAAAGAACTGACAAAGGATAGGTACAGGTCTGAGCGACTGCTCCAGAGATCGCGCCAGCCAGTAATTTTCGATAGGAGCTAGGGTTTTTGTCCCCTTCTGGTGTTAGATACTTGCGCACCGATTCGTAGGTCATAAAATTGAGTCCCACCTGTCGCTCGTCAGTTGTGACCAAGTCAAATTAACTTGATGAACTCACATATGGGGCTACTCCAGCAACGGTAGGTGCAATCCCACGGTATAAAGCCTTTGTCCCACCTTCATTTTTATAGATCATGGCCATTGTGGCGAACATGCCTGGCAGCTTTTGGCTTGGGTCTCTTGCTCCAAGATCGGCAAATGAAGCGGATTGAATGGAAAGCCGGGTTCGAACAATGTCCAGAGGATAGGTGATAGTCACCGAAGTGATGCCGGCAACACCTCCACAAACAAGGCGACGCATCGGGGTCATCTCACCATCGGGAGACTCTACAAACTAGATCAAAGAAATGTTAGGTTGCATTTAACCTTGGTTCTGCAGGGATAGGAAGCCACCCACTTGCTTATAAAAATTATAGCTCCCAAACTGCACCGCGGAGTAGGGGATAATGCGAACACAGTTTGTTCCATTTCCCCGCATGAAGCCACGCCAGCCTTCTTCCCGTCCCATCTTCACCAAGGCTTTCCAGATTGACAATCTGTATTCAGTTCGACCGACACTTTGAATTTGAAGAAGGATTTTCAATCGTTCGAGTGGTGACACTATTGTCCTGGAAACTGCACCGGCCACTCCACCAGCCATAAATGCAGCCACCACAGGTTCGGCGAGAGTTTTTTTAGTACGAACCAACATTGAGGGAGTTTGCTCATTGGCTAGATCCTGCTTTCAACAACCAGTCAGCCTGCCAGCTCATATTGCGCCGGGGGGGGGGGGATTCTCCTTCTCACCCTGGCTGTATTTGAACCAGACGGAAACTTGGACAGATTCTGCAAGGCAGGATTTCCTGTACCCTTCAAGTCCTCTTTCTGAACAGCATCCTGGCGATTTAGGCTCATGTTGACGATATGCACATCCGGTTACGCGGATGAGGTTGATAAAGCAGTCCTTTGTGTTTTGCTGTGTAATGATTTCTCCCGCAATTCTTTGAATCAGAAAAATGAAGCTTGACTGTTGCTGCAAATCAAATGCGATAAAGCACTATTGGTGTAGTGCTAGCCATGAAGGTTGGTTGTTTTCTGTTTTCCGAGGCTTGGTGATCTAAAAGCACATCATTGATCCTGTGTTCAGTGGATTGCTTGTTTCAATGGCCATATGACTGAGGTATAAAGGGTGATGTTGATAGTGGCTTTGCCCAAAAGAAAAGAGAGAAGCAAGCTCAAAAAAGAAAGGGCTTTGCTATGATCGGATGGGTTGTTGGGCCGGAGTTGCTGCTTTTCCTCTTCAATGTGAGAGATGTAGTTGGACAGGCGAGAAGAAACAAGAAACAAGAAACAAAAAGAGAGAAGAAAAAAAAGGGTCTCACAGATCAGTGAGTTTGGTGTGTCTAGCTGAAGGGTCTCAAAGGAGAGAGATAGAAAGAGAAGAACATCCCGACTTACCGACAGACACGGTACCTCCCGATAGTCCCGCCACTTATATTACGTACCTTGGGGGGTCCACGGGTAGTTAACTAAGCTATACATAACGTATTTCACCCCCAAGTGGCGTACTACATACAGTAAAAAGAAGTGCCTAAACAGATAGAAGATAGAATCAAATTTGATCTATGATGTTTTTTAAATCAAAATCAAAATCTACATTTCTGAATTAGATCAACCATATTTCTTCTCATAAAATAAAAAGAGAAGAGAAGAAAAGAACAGAAACACCAAAATCAATTGCGTCATTGGCATGTTTGATCCACCGTAGCACCTTCATCACTAATTCTTTCTGTGCTCTCCAGCGCTCTCTCTCTCTCTCTCTCTCTCTTTCTCTTTCTCTTTTATACTCTTTATCCTCTTGAAGCTTCTTAAGCTCCACCTCTCCTTTCAAATCTCTTCTTCTTTCCAACTGACCCAATCTTCTTTCTTTTCCATTGCTCTGTGCTAACGGCACCATGTCTTCTCGATCTGGAACTACTCTGTATGTTACCGGGTTTGGCCATGGCACCCGTGCTCGCGATCTTGCCTACGAATTCGAACGGTACGTGTCGCCTCTACCTTCGCACCTACGAACTTCGATTCCTATCCTTCCGACGACCTCCCGATGAAGACCATTGGCACTATATATGCCTTGGACGACACTCTTCTTTTCTTTCTGCCAACTAGCGTGACATTGGCGTGGAAGCTTCTGTCTACATTGCCCCGTCTCACTCGGGCAACTGTTAGCTAGTCTTGGTCATTCCTATCATAATTTCTCTCGATACCGGTACCTGGAGCTAGCTCAACTGATTTTGGAACTAGTTATGGGCGTCTTGTTCGCTGTGATATCCCTGCCCCGCGCACTCCCTCCAGCCGACTGTGAGTTGGATGATAATGTCCGAAACCGCTTTACCTGTCTAATCTAAATCGCATAGCTTTGCCTTTGTTGAATACGAGAGTCGCCGCGATGCTGATGATGCTTACCATGAGATGCACAACAAGCGTATCGGCCGCGATGATTTGCTGAAGATTGAGGTAAGGCATACTCTCCCCACCCGCAAAGCTTTGTTAGATCTCTTTTAACCTATCTCCAGTGGGCACGTACTCCCCCCTCTGCTTCCTGGCGCTTTGACTCTGGCTCTGGTCGTGACGCTCCCCGTGATGCTCCCCGTGACGCCGGTCGCGATGCTGGCCGTGATCGTCGCCGTGATCGCACTCCTCCTCGCCGCGGTCGTTCTCCATCCCCTCGTCGCAGCCGTGGTGGTGACTATTCCCCCCGTCGAGAGGACCGCTATGAACGGGACGCTGACCGCACCGACCGCGACTACGACCGCCGCGACCGTGATTCTGACCGCCGTGACCGTGACCACGATCGACGTGATCGCGACCGTTCTCGCGACCGTTCTCGCAGCCCCGATGACCGCGAACGTGATGGCAAGGATGACCGGGAAAGACGCGATGATGATCGCGAGCGTCGTGAGGAGGACCGGGAGAACGGCCCCAACGGTGAGGACAGGAAAGGTCAGTTGCCTCGGAATCCAGCCTATAAAACGTTCTTTCCACTCACATACAGCAGTACCCCTGGACCCAATGCCCTCTGCTCATGATGAGCTTGATACTGCTGAGTAGATCAGCTCAGTATTACGTTCCTTCACTTTCGACCCATGTCTCCCGTCGTCATTCTGTTTTCGTCTACTGAAGGTGTCCTTCATTGCGGTTGTGCCAACTAGGGGGAGAAGACACGGTTATCGCCTCAGTATTGCTTTTAATACATCCTGTGGCAGATCTCGTATCTCTTCCCCCGCCCTTTGCCTCTGTGTTTCTGATTTCAAACGGCGTGAAGCTTGCTCATGGGGACAAGCTGGGGCCAAGTGAACGTGTGACCCCTGTTTTCCCTGACTTTTTTTTTCCATTTTGCTTTTCCCCGAGTTATTCCCAATATTTTTTTTATTTGAGGTTGGTAATTTATCCTGGTCAGCAGCTCGGATCCCACCGAAGCGAACGTCGAACGATCGTTCCAAGTCCGCGCCCAAATACCACGATGAATTCCGTTTCGCCCTCCGTCTTGTTCGCAATTTAATTTGAAAGCGGTTATTTCAATTCCCTCGCCCTCCTCGACCGGTCGCCATCCTCTAAACCACTGTAGTGCCTTTAGTTGTATGTGAGGTCAATGCTGTTGGGGATCAGTTTTAAGCATCATTTCCACAGCTTTGTTAATAACCAAAATCCCAAAAAAAAGCAACAGCATTTCTTAAAATCCGCATTTTGAAAGTTGCCCATATCATAGCCATGACGTAGGAGATTTGCGGGGGAGAGTCCCATCAACCTTGGCATATCAAAGTAATCCAGACGAACCCCCAGGGCTTGGAAGTCTAGTACTTTATTCAACTTTCAACTACCTTCTAATATGGGTACTATGGGTTCAGCAAAACAAACAGGAATCAGCATTGCAATCGATGTATTAACCTTCTCCCCCCCCTTTACTTATCCAGAAGACTGACATGGCAAAGAGAGGCGGGACATTTACGGATTGCGTCGGAAATCCAGGGACGGGTCGCTTGGAAGATGACATTGTGATTAAACTGCTCTCAGAAGACCCCAACAACTACAAAGATGCACCTTTGGAAGGGATCCGGCGCATTCTTTCCAAGTTCACAGGTCATGAAATTCCTCGTGGGGAACCTATCGATACTTCTTTGATCCAAAGCATCCGCATGGGCACAACTGTGGCAACAAACGCGCTGCTCGAACGGAAGGGGGAGAAGGTAGCGCTGGTGGTAAGCAAGGGCTTCAAAGACTGCCTCGAGATTGGAAATCAGTCTCGTCCCAGAATATTTGACCTTGCCATCAAACGCCCCGATGTCCTGTACGAGGAGGTGATGGAGGTGGACGAGCGTGTCACTTTGGAAGACTATGCGGAAGATCCGCAACGAAACACCACTACCACTACTATCCGGGAACAGACCCGGGCAGAAGATGACGTTGTTCGCGGTCTTTCTTCGGAAGCAGTTCGCATACTGAAGCGTCCATCTGAGGACTTGGTGAGATCCCAGTTGGAAGAGGTATACAGCCGCGGGATTAGAAGCATAGCGGTATGTCTTATACATGGGTACACTTTTCCAGACCATGAGGCACTGGTGGGAAGAATTGCCAAGGATATTGGTTTCCACCATGTGAGTTTGAGCCACCAGCTCATGCCGATGATTAAACTTGTGCCGAGGACCACTTCAGCCTGCGCCGACGCATATTTGACCCCTGCCATCAAGAAGTATATCTCTGGATTTCAAGCCGGGTTTGAGGGCGGTCTAGGTAGTGAGAGTGTCAAACGACAGGCGGGCTCCAAAGGCGCACGCTGTGAATTTATGCAATCAGACGGGGGCCTTGTGGATGTCAATCAATTTTCAGGCCTACGAGCAATTCTGTCGGGGCCTGCTGGCGGAGTGGTGGGGTATGCATTGACCTCCTATGATCCTGTGTCGAAGACACCTGTAATAGGGTTTGATATGGGAGGGACGAGCACGGATGTTAGCAGGTATGGATCCGGCCGGTATGAACATGTCTTTGAGACAACCACCGCTGGAGTGACAATCCAGTCCCCTCAGTTGGATATCAACACCGTTGCTGCAGGTGGCGGCTCGAGATTGTTTTACCGTAACGGTCTCTTCGTCGTCGGGCCCGAGTCCGCAGGAGCTCACCCAGGGCCCGCGTGCTATCGCAAGAGTGGGCCGCTCACAGTAACCGATGCCAACCTGTTCCTTGGGCGATTGGTCCCAGACTTCTTCCCGAATATTTTTGGCTCAGATGAAAGTCAGGGACTGGATGAACAGGCCAGTCGGGTGTTGTTCGAGGAGCTAACCAAAGAGATCAACCAGCAGTTGACCAAAGGGGGTCAAAGCCGAGAAATGTCCCCTGACGAGGTTGCCTTTGGTTTCATCAAGGTAGCCAACGAGACAATGACCCGGCCCATTCGATCTCTCACAGAGGCCAAGGGACATGACACCTCAAAACACAGGTTGGCTACATTTGGAGGAGCCGGAGGCCAGCATGCCGTTGCCATTGCCGAGAGTTTGGGGATTCGGCAAATTTTGATTCATCGGTATTCCTCGGTGCTCTCGGCATACGGAATGGCACTGGCAGACGTTGTTGATGAAAACCAAGAGCCTGAATCGACGACCTGGGCTGATGATGGCAAGGAAGGGGTTCGGGATGCACTTGGTTCGAGAATAGAAGACTTAAAAAAACGATCCACACAGAGGTTGCGAGACCAAGGCTTTGACGGTGATTCAATCGTATTTGAAGAATACCTCAATATGCGATACCGGGGCACGGAATCTGCCTTGATGATACTTAAACCCAGCAAAGAGGAGGCCGATATTCACTTTGGGGGTGACGAATGGGCCTTTGGGAAGGCATTTATGAAGCAACACGATCAAGAGTTTGGTTTTACTCTCCCCGACCGGGATATCATTGTGGATGACGTGCGGGTAAGAGGAATCGGGAAAGGATTCAAAATATCCGAAAAGACTGTGGACCGGCAGATCCAGGAGTCCAACCCAAAGGACGTTTTGGTGGGCCAGGAATATCGCAGATCTCTTGTCTACTTCGAGGGCGGCCGACGTGAAACGCCAATCTACAAACTCGACGACTTAAAGGTTGACGAGCGAGTGAGAGGCCCGGCGATTTTAGCCGATGACACCCAGACAATCGTGGTGACCCCAGGAGCATCAGCACTCTTGACAAAAACTCACGTTGTCATCGATATTGGTGAATCCGATGCCAGTCAGCCACATATTAGCACAGACAATGTGGATCCTATCCTGTTAAGCGTCTTCTCGCACAGATTCATGGCTATTGCCGAGCAGATGGGGCGTGCTTTGCAGAAGACAAGTGTAAGTACCAATGTAAAGGAGCGACTTGACTACTCCTGCGCATTGTTTGACGCAGAAGGTGGGCTTGTTGCGAATGCACCACATTTGCCCGTCCATCTCGGTAGCATGTCAACCTGTGTACGGATACAGGCCCAGATCTGGCAAGATAAACTGAAGCCAGGAGATGTAATCGTGTCGAATCACCCGGAATTTGGGGGAACTCATCTCCCAGATATCACAATCCTCCAGCCTGCTTTTAGCCAGGGAAAGATCATATTCTACGTCGCCTCTAGGGCGCATCATGGTAAGACGTTTCCCCAGGTCAAGGAGATGAGGGGGGCAAGGAACAGATATTCTAACTTGTATGAAGCCGACATTGGAGGAATACTCCCGGGATCTATGCCACCTCATTCAAAGGAGCTTTACCAGGAAGGCGCAGCCATCAAAAGCGAAAAATTGGCATCCGAAGGCAAGTTCGACGAGGAGCGCATCACAGAATTGCTGTACAACGAGCCGGCCCAGTATCCAAACTGCAGTGGGACTCGATCCCTGGCAGATAACTTGAATGATCTCAAAGCTCAGATTGCTGCGAATAAGAAGGGCATCAACTTGATCGGCACTCTAATCGAGGAGTATGGTGAGGCTGTTGTGCAGTTCTATATGCACCAGATCCAAGACAACGCAGAGCTCAGCGTGCGAAATCTACTAAAAGATGTGAGCAAGAGATTTGCTGGTCAAGAACTGAGTGCGATTGATTACATGGATGATGGGAGTCCTATTCAATTGAAGATATCAATAGATGGGGACAAAGGAGAGGCAATCTTCGATTTCGAGGGGACAGGTCCAGAAGTATATGGTATGGTCCGTGACTTTTCAAGGGGAAACTTGATCTTTATTGAACTGACAATCACAGGCAATATCAATGCACCGGAGGCTGTCACATACTCTGCGATCATCTATTGCCTGCGATGCCTTATTTCAGCAGATATCCCATTGAACCAGGGGTGTTTAAAGCCAATTGACGTTCAAATTCCTCATGGGAGTCTTCTATCCCCTTCGGAATCAGCTGCCGTGGTGGGTGGTAATGTTTTGACGGTGAGAACAGATAAATACTGACGTTGATCATGGGCTGATCGTTTTTTTTTCTTTCTCTTTAGAGTCAACGAGTGACCGACGTCATTTTGAGGTGCTTCCAGGCTTGCGCTGCGTCACAAGGTGATACCAACAATCTCACATTTGGGTTCGGAGGGAATATGCCCGGTGAGAGGGAAACGAAAGGGTTTGGTTACTATGAAACCATCGCCGGTGGTAGCGGGGCTGGTCCGACTTGGAAAGGCACTTCAGGGGTTCATACACACATGACTAACACCCGAATCACCGATGCAGAGGTGTTCGAGCGGCGCTACCCTGTGATCCTCCGAGAGTTCAGTCTTCGACCAAATTCAGGAGGAAATGGTCAGCACCGCGGCGGGGACGGCGTGGTGCGAGATATTGAATTCCGTATTCCCGTGCAAGTCTCTATCCTTTCCGAACGAAGAGTCTACCATCCATATGGATTGGAGGGAGGTGAGGACGCCCAGTGTGGTCAGAACATCTGGGTGCGGTGTGTGAAAAAGCAAGACGGAGGGTGGGAGAAAAGATACATCAACCTCGGCGCGAAGAATTCCGCCCAGATGCAAGCAGGGGAGCGGATCATCATCCGTACACCCGGAGGAGGAGGATGGGGTCAAATTGGAGACCAGAGCCAGCTTCTCCAAGAGAAAGATCATCGTTGTGCTTGGCGAGGGGGTTCTATTGCCAACAATGTGGCGACACAAGAGGCGAGTATGTGATATATCGGGAAATTTGGGAGTAAGTCTAGACCACCATGGTTTGATTCAAACGGTCAAGATCAATTTGATTATGATGAAATCTCAAGGGCCAGTTATGGGCAACGTAAATCAATGCCTCAATGCCTCAATGGCGATTATGCCTCACTCTCCTCGTCACTTGTCGCCTCAATATTCTGCTTGGATGGACTCTGGTTGTCCGAATGGACCTGTCCTTGCTCTCCTTGACCAGACTGGCCTCCCTCTACCGAGTAGGCGGGCCGAGGCAGAATTTCCCCATTCTTTTTCAGTGCCTGTTCAATCTCAGGTAGAATGGAGACGATGGCAGCGAATTGATCCACGGGCATTGAGATACCCTGGATTGAGAATGAATATTAGCATGGTTTATTGCAGACTCACTGATCAACTGACCTTTTTTCCTGGCAACTCCTGCCCGTCCTTTTCATAATATTCTCTGACATTCACCTGGGTTTTCCCACGGAAAGAAGATATAGTCACGCGACGCATCTTGGATATTTCCCAATAGCGATCTCCATTAGAGTCGGTTTTGGCTTCCACTGTAGTGTGGACCTTGGCCTTTTTGGGCCGGACGCTATTGTCGGGTTCAGCGCCTGACTCGGATGAACGTTTCCTGGAAGACATGACTAAAAAATAATCTTGGGAGTCTGGATGTAAGGTAAGAAGAGTAAGAGTAAGAAGGTGGGAAGGTGGGAAGGTTATGTAGATGTAGGTCCAACACACGAACGCGAAACGCGGACACGTCATCACGTGAAGGTCAAATTTATATAACTAGGTAAATATATATATATATATGTATCTATTATATATGTAAATATAAATATCTATCATTGATCCTTCCTACTGGTGGTCTCTCATTTATGAATATCTCAAACTAATATTATCCAGTGGATATCAAAGTGTCAATACCCGGAGGCCCTGTAATAGAATTGAGAAGACAAATCCTCGTGCGACACTCTCAACTTGAAGACTATCGAAGATCTTCTCTAGCGCTTCTCGACTAGCAGCCGCTCCCATAACACTTGTTAAGGCCTGTGGGATTCCTCGCTGCACAAATAGTTTACGTGCAGTATCCCGTAACCGGATCTTCTCCTCCTCACTGGGTGGAGGGGGCCAGCTTTTAACTTCCTCCCCTGTCGGAAGCGCGTTCTCACGGAGTTTGACGAGGTAATCCCCCAGGGCGTTGTCTGAAGTGTGGCCTTCTATCATGGAATCCTGCAACAGAGTACGAATAGTTTCCAATGTCGGGCTTCCAGGACGTAGGATATACGATTTAGCAGCATTCAAAAGGGTCCGGCGGATGTTCCACGCAGACGACAAGGTGTACAACTCATTGATAACCGCAAAGATCAGCTCTACTGCTATTTGCGTCTCATCGGCTGTGATGGGATTTCCGTGCTTGCGGGGTTGACCAATACTCTGCACAGTCTCTGATCGCCGATGTGATGAGGTTTGATCAATAGTCCCCGCTGCCTGGATGTCAATTTCTGTAGTATGATCGCTGATATCAAGCGAGGTTTTAGAGGGTGAAACCGCTGTGGCCCATGTACCTTGCTCATCCCCAGACGACTCCCTGGTACTGTCAATCGAAGGCGACTTGGAAATTTCGCCTCGTTGGATTTCCAGGGAGTCGCGACGGTACACCACAGGCGCATCGACATTCTCGTTGCTTATGCCGGTACTATCACCAAAGTTGGACCGTGTCTGCGACAAACTGGTGCGACTGGAGTTATCAATTTCGGGTTGAATCTGACCAGCAGTGACAGCCGGTTTCTTGCCATTGGCGGTGCCTCCGAACACCCCCGTCATTCCTTCAAAGACGGCTTTACCACCCCCTGCCACTCCCTTGGGTGCATTGGTCAATGCACCTAGCATACCCTTGCCCATGTTTTCAAACGCAGTTTGACTAGGGAAAGAGAATACCGGTTTGCTGGAATCGAGGGGTTCAGTGGAAGAACCGGCGTCCTTTTTCAAAAACCGGCGCATTCGATCCGTGTCGGCAAGTGACACGTGCTTCATGGCATCTTGTAAATACCGCTCGAGGTCCCGAGAGAGAGATTGTCGTGTTTTGCCTTTCCAGGTGGGCAGCATGGGGTGTCGGTCCGAAAAACTTGAAATTTGATTTAATCGCGAAACGGTTCCCAGCATCTCGTGAAGAGACTGGAAGTCCGAATATTTGCGAAACACCATCCACCCAGTCGAGCGTGTTGACGCTGGTTCGACCTGTAGTAGATAATCCCACGTGGGCCGCGACTTGATTTGGCCTTTTTCATCCCTCGCTCCATCATCATCTACCAACACCTGTGCCCCATGAAGAATCAAAGGTGGCACAGCAGAGTCTTCGGGTAATTTTGGGCTTGCAGGTAATTGCATACCGGGCACTGGTCTCTGATCTTCGTGATATTCGTTTTCATGAGTCGTGTTTGAAGCCACATCAGCATTTAAAGGGCAATTTTCGTCAATTCGTTCGTCTTGGCGTGGCTGTTCTGACTCTGAGCTCTGTGTATCATGGGATGCAATCATAGCGCTTAGACGTTTCACCTCTAGAACTGCTTCTTCCTCTGTAGCCCTTGCAACATGCATTGAATCTCTCTGTTTGGCTTTAACGGAGTCTCTCGTTCGGTCTTCTGAAGACCTGGGAGCACTAACGCCCTGGTTCCGTGCACCTTCCACACCCGCGTCGATAGCGTGCATGATTTCGGATTCACCACCCTGCAGGAGATAGATAATCCATTCGTTGATAAATTCAGGACGGGCAAGACTGGTAACAGTGGACCCCAATATCACTCCCGCAAAGACCTCACGGAGGAAGTCCCGTACGGCCGGACAATTGTAGGCCTTGGCATCCAAGAAATTCGCCAGTATATCATCCGCAATCATGCCGAGTTTCTTCCTTTGTTGTTTCTCAGACAAGACATTCGCTAGGCTGCTATCCGGGAATTGTTCAAGGTACTGATCCACGGTTTTTTGGGCATCCGCCGGGGAGGAGCCCACAGCGGTGAATGCTGCTGCAAGTTCATTCAAGAATACAATAACGATAGATGAGGAGTTGGTGAGAAACTGCAAGAAGGTATCCTCTGTTCGTTTCCGCGAAAGGTGCGAGGAGACTGATGTAATGAAATGAGTCAAAATTCTTCGACACGAGCCCGGGAAACTTGATTCGGACGGTAAAAGTGGCTCATACCAGTGACTTTATTTGGGAATAAGCTACTTGCTTCACAGTGGGAGAAGGGGAATATAGATGAAGAATACTTACTTGACATAGTCCTTAATGACTGCATCGGTGAGCGTTCTCAGCGCGACAGCGGTGGCCGGTTGGAAGGTAGCATATTCCAAGTCTGCCGAGGACATATCTTCAAGCGTACTTATAGAACCATCATCTCCCCCTTGGATGTCTGAAGCACCGGCCCGTTTCGGCCAGTCCAAGAGCCTGTTGGAGACTTCCAGCGCAAGTTCTCTACGCCTGTTGGACTTTTGCGCGTGCGATACTCCGTCTGGTTGTTCATTATCCGATCCCTCCCAGGACGCGTGCAGGACAACCCCAACAGCCACTCCAATCAGAAGGAGACCGATTCTCCCCAGGATAACGTAGGTGACAAGTGCAAGAAGCGCAAAGACCCCAAGAAGGGTCTCATTGGTTGAGGTCGAGAGAAAATTGAGGATAGCATTGATGAATTCCTTTGAAACTGCTGTATTCGCGATGGGGTCTTGCGTCGGGGGAATATTGTGGTCTTTGCCGGATGGAGATGCTGAAATGACCTGGGAGTCTGCATCACTGAGGCGACTCATGTTGCGATATCCTGGATTTGGAGGGTGTCTAGAATAATTATAGTCAACCCTCCATGTCCATCAAACGTAACCTTGTAGATCTGCGTAGACAATTTGACATGGAACAATAAAGACAAGAGAAGATACGGGGACAGGAACCTTGGAAAATGCTTGGCGTACACCGTTGGCCAGTGCGTACCTCGTACTCGTACTTGAGATATAACATGATGAATGGGTTCTTCAAAACATAGCTATAAATATTTGTATAGTTATATATATTATGTAGTATGTATCCAATCATGATTTCCTTACAAGCATGAGCTATATAGCAAGGAATCTAAAGCTAAACAGAAAGGAGTTGATCTCCGCTATCCGAGTGAATCTGAGCATTCAAAGAGCATGCGCTTCATGCCAGATGTAAAGAGATTGCGGTTGGAAGAAACAAGAAACGAAAAGGGAAGTGCTCTACAGGGCGATAATGACCCTCACAACTCATCATGCCGGGACATCATTGGTATGTTGTTGTCCTAAGCCACAATCACCAATGTTCTTGTGTTCATTGTCAGGTCGGTGCTCACTTCCATACAAGCCAAGTTATAAATTTCGACCTCATTAAGAAGAAGTTCATAGATGGACTTTATAGGAAAGAGTACACTCTTGAGAACTTTTCAACCTCAATATATATGAGGTTGAATGGTGATGATGAGAGTTGGGCATAGTAGGAACGAAGGAAAAGAAAGAAAAGCCGAAAGATTTTGTAGGAGAATTTTTAGATTACCTAATACTTAGCCGACCTCTGGACGCTAGTCCCACTTGGGTTAGGTACTTACTAAGGACGTACTAAGCCCTTTCCAGCCCTGGAGTACTCCGTACACCATCCTCAAAAGACTCTTCGGATATTGTAGTGTATTTTTGTAATAGTTTCATCTATGCTTTTGTTTTTGTTTATGCCTGTGTCTTCTAGAAAGCATCTGAGAAAGCATAAAGTGAGTGACATCCTCATCTCCCCAATAGGTGAGATGGCTAGCAATGCTGGCTATTAATGATATATCGAAGGCTCCCCTATATTCTTGTTAATAAGGTTCAACATTGTTGGGCATAGGGTCTTACTCTTGGATGCTATAGTCCACACGACCGTTTGAATTCAAGGCACGCACTTTGGCGTCCTCGAATTTCAGCCTTCGGTCCTGGTTAGTGTCGGCATCGGGATCTGGACTCTCGCCATGATGGACACTCCTGCTTTTTTGGAAACCGTCGTAAAGAGTTTCCAAATCGGATTCAATCAATGTCTGATAGTGATCATCGGATCCATCGGACCCATGCTGAGCTGAGCCTGACTGTGACCGTCTATGGGTTGATTCATCGCCTGGTTTACCAGAAGTGCGAGTAGCCGACAAGGCGTCATCACCATTCAGACCCAAGCTGCGATTCAACAAACTGCTTGCGACACCCGTGGTAAAATTTGTCCACAGAGATCCCACACTCTGGCCCATGCGGCTACCGAGAATAGATAGACTCTGACCCGAAGTCGTCCAGAGGCTTTTCTTCACCGAGGGTAGAGGCTGGGGTTTCAGGGTTGCCATCGCTGGAGATATCAGAGGCTCGACCCGGTAGCTCACCGGGTCAGAAGGATGGAAGATATTGTAGAGATCTCGACACTTCGGCGTTGAGATGATACCAGGATTGTCGGTGAGCGCATGTCCAGGACCATGGGAGTCCAAGTCAATCTCAACATCCAGAGCATTTTTTCGATTTCGGGGACCCAAGGTAGAATATCCACCAATCGTCTTACCCTTGAGCATTTGAAAGAGTGCAATGGGGGACCCCAGACAAAAAAATTCCTCGCAATCAAAATCAAACGCACTGGAACCCTTGGGGGTTGAGTCGTCGCTCTCTTGGGCCATTCCTTTGGAGGCACCATTCTGTCCGGTATTGGTTCCAGGTTGGTGACACAATATGTCAAATAGGATCGCGCTTCCAAGCGAATGGCCGCAGAGACTGACTGACCCCTTAAAAGAAGGATTTTGCTTCCGGTACAGCCGGAGGATGCGATTGCATTCTTGGATGACAATATTGGAGATGTGTTCACAATACCCGCTTTGGTACAGAAGTACATCCATAGCCAAATCTGAAATGAGGTTTCGAACAGCAGGTACACTTTCCAATGTTATATCGGACAGGCTCGGGTAGGCATCATCCTCGAGAGCGTCTGCATCGGTGAGATCCAGTTCTTTTCTGTTCTGCCGAACTCCTCGGTAAGGAAAGTCTAGAAGGTGGCGCCAGCACCTGTTGAAATTAGCCAAAAAATATATGCCGAGCAAAGGGGTGAGTCTTACACAGGAAGCACTTGAACACGGCAATTCTTATCGCTGTCTGGGAGCGCTGAGTTCAACGCTTGAAGATCAGGCGAACCTTTGTAGACAGTTTTCAGCGTCTTGCGCAGCACATTTACATCGTGTATGAAATTGATGCTTTCCAGTCGTAAACCGAGTCGCTGGCCAATTCCATGGGTGACAAGAACTAGATGATCAACCTCGCGCTCTCTGTCCGCGCTGTCCACTTCCCTCGACTCTTCCATCTCCTGTTCCTCCTGCCTACGAGCCTGCTCTTCGAGGTCAGCTGGATTTTGCGGCTCGCCTGCAAGGGAGGACATTTGGCGTTCTAATGTTGATTTCGGTCTACTTTCGTAGTTCTCGAATTTATCAGCAGAGGTGGACTTGAGGGTATCCGTGGCTTTTTCGGTCTTTTCTTTCAAGACGTCGTTCAAACCTCTGGCAGACTCGCTCGGTGGCTTTTGTTTCGGGCCCTTTGCTTCTGGTGTCTCTTTTGGCTTCCTAGGCTCGAAACCGCGAACCAACTTCGTCCCCGGAACACCACCTAGCTTTTGATACACGGAAGTACTGAAACGTGACATGAAATCATCATTCATCAGCCAGGCCGTCGTGGAATCTTGATAGCCGACTATCCTATTCATGTAAGCGCCAAAGAGACGATACTGCTGGGGCTCCACCGCAGGACCAGTAGTGTTGAAATCATTCCCTGTGCCTCGGGGAGGAGAGTTCGGGTTGTTTGATTGAGGGGTTCTGGGATCTGGCTCATTGGTGTTGAATGGCACGCTTTTGGTCTGACCAGATCTATCTTCTTCGTTTGTTTGTGAATTTTCTGGTGACTGAGACCTCCATGGACACAGTTTGATATAGCCTTCTTCGAGCTGGGTAGCGAGATTTTCTTCACATGGTTTTAAGCTAGATCCATCCTGAATGAACCACGTTCCACGACGGACTTCGTATACAGGGCCAATCCAATAGGTAGGACTCAACTCTCGTTGTTTCACATCAACATTGAAGAGAAAATCCTCATTCACAGGCACTTTGGTCAATACTGGTTCGCTGTCACTGGGCTGGTTTTGTTGGCGGGCATCTTCTATGTCTGAGAGTTTCTGAAACGTCGTTTCGATGGACTGCGAGTCTCTCCCTGGGAAAGGTATGAATTTCTTCGGCGATGGTAAGGGCTTTTGGTCTGCCTTTTTCTGTCCTATGATGGATGGTTTCCGCTTGGGCGAGTCCACTGCGTAGAACCACCTGACTTTCAAGGGAGGACAATCGGGAGGATAACGTCGCAAGCTTAATCGATGCATGTGGGTCACCGTGTGGTCCTCCCCTTGCGATCGCTGCAGGACATCTGGTTTTTGGTGATCGCCAGGCTGCGGTGCTGGGGTTGTGCTCCTTGGTGTACTCCATGGGGTGAGTGTCCCCAAGAACGACTTTTGCTCTGCACCCGCCATGGGGAGGAGCGCCCGCCGGAAGGCAGCGAAACGAACCAACGTGAGCAGCTGGGTTGAGGAACGGTGGAAGTGAAGGTGGTAAAGATGAAGATCAACTTAAAAAGAGAACGAGAAACAAGAAATGGAGATGTGTCCAAAAGGCGTCCAAAAAACGCCGATAAGAGATGTTGGAGTTGCAAATGAACGCAATGTTTGGAGATCGGAAATGATGTAATCCCGATTTTTAAGGTATGCAATTTACTTGTACAACGTTATACCCGGTATACCCGTGGAGATATCAACATTCATATCCATAATGTAGTAATGTATGTTTGTTCTTCTATATATCTCTATATCTCTATATATTAAAGTTGCAATGCCAATATTGATCTTTCATTGTGTATATATATGTATGCTTGCCTCAGTCAACTCTGGAGAATGAGTTTATAAGGTGAACCCCGACATAATTCCAACGTATGGTAGAAGAATAAGCGGGTGAGGCAGATGAGATACTTGATCAACATTTGATATATGTACATATTAATATACAAACTAATAAAACATATAACTAACTAACGTATTTCACCCCCAAGTGGCGTACACCCCCAAGTGACGCACCCCACCTAAAACGCGTCAATTAATTTACCCCTTTCTTCTTCAACCACCCACCATGCCACCAATACGCTCCCGAAGCTCTAAAAATTCAATAGAGCAAGAGGGTAGGATTCTACTAGCTATCTAGGCTTTTAAGAATCAAGAAATCTCTTCAATTCGTGAAGTAGCACGCCGTTTTGATATACCCGAATCTACCTTCCGCCGCCGCCTTCGTAGCATACCAAACCTCGCGATTTCTCGTATCAATCTACGTAAATTGACGCAAACTAAGGAGGAATCACTTAAAAAATGGATACTCTCTATAGATCTACGTAGAGCAGCCCCTCGGCCCTCTATAATACGAGAAATAGCGGATCTTCTTCTCTAAAAGCGTAGAACTACCCCGGTTCTTTCGGTCGGCGAAAATTAGGTTACGAAATTCGTAAAACGATATCCTCTTCTCTCCTCCCGATTCTCGAAACGATATAACTACGAGCGCGCGAAATATAAAGACCCTAAAATCATTAGGGAGTGGTTTAATCTAGTTTAAAAAATAATCCTTTAATTTAGAATCGACCCCGACGATATCTATAACTTTAACGAGACTAGTTTCGCGATAGGATTAACTATAACTACGAAGGTTATTACGTAGAGTAAATACTACGGTCGGAGGCCTATTTTATAACCTAGAAATCGTGAATAGGTAATAGTAGTTAAATATATAAATACGTCTAGATAGGCCCTTCCTCTATATATGATTTTTAAAGGCAAAGTCTTTATTAAATTATAGTTTAATAGCCTTCCGGAGGACTAGCGCTTTAAAGTTAGTCCTAATAGCTAGACCTTTAATAAGATTAGACTTTGTTAGCTTAAGAAGCTCTTTATTCCTAGTACTTTACGTATAAAGGGGGTATACCGGCTTTTAATTCTTAATAGTTATAGCAGTCATTTAACGTCTAAATTTGATATAATTTATAAGTAAAATAAGGTAATACTAATTTATATACTAGCGTATTTATCTTATCTTTTACAACCTCTAGATATAGGTTGTTTTATAGTACTAAAATAATCGTACGGTCGGATAGTTGAAACTAAGATACGGAACGGGATTAACTATATTAATAAACTTAACTTCCTTAAAGTATACCCTCTCGTACGAATTGAAGCTTTTAAATCGGAGATAATTAAGAATAGCTTCTTAGCTACCGGTTTAGTACCGTTTAAACCCGATCGGGTTATTTCGAAGCTTAATATCCGGCTTCGAACCCTAACCCCCCCCCCCCTAACTAGGGGAGCGAATCAAGCTAAAATTTTATACTAAAAACACTAGCTACAGAGAAAGATCTACGTCGGTAGGCTTTATTAATTAAAGCTCTACTTCGTATAAGATCTCGAAGCCCGCCTAGCCCGTTAGATCGTGCATTAAACTAGCTTATAAAAGGCTTCTATCTTATAATATAAGGTGCTATCCTACTCGCCAAAGAAAATAAGGAATTACGCGCCGCTAACGAGAAGCAGAAGCAAAAGCGTACTAGATCCCGGAGGCAGATACCTGCCGAAGAAGGCCTTTTAGTTCAAGAAGCCTCTGCATTAATTATGCAGCAACAAGAAGCAATTGAAGCACCTCTCCCCGGCCCCGGCATGCCTGGAGAATCGACTGTTCAGTCACGTACGCGGCCCCCCCGGGGGTGTGGAATATACAGATTGCCAGGGCATAGAAGAGAAACATGTCCAGATAGACCAGTTAGTTAGTTGATTTGATTTAATGGCGTTTTTGTAGAAATAATTGCATTTTAAATTAATAAGTTAGATGGGGTGCGTCACTTGGGGGTGTACGCCACTTGGGGGTGAAATACGTTAGGTAACTATGTAGGTAACTAGTTACCTAGGTAGGTAACTACATAGTTATATACTATGTTAGGTAAGGTGCCGACGTCATTCGAAGAACTTTCCGAATACGGGAATACGAGAACACGGCGTTACTGGCATGATACTTACGCGCCCATACAAAAATACCCCTAGCGTTATGTACTCTGTATCGTTAGCCAAGTACTGTCATTACGGTGTGGCTCATCCCCCCACCCCCCTCGGTTCGTGTATACCTGGCTGCCTCCCTGCACTGCCCACCTTTAGCACGGATCGGATTTCTTCTGATCATTCACTTTCTTTGCCTCTTCACAATTGATCTGTTCAGGGTGTAAATACCCCTTCCTCCTTTTTTTTTTTGTCGAAACCCGGTCTTTCCCTGGGTGACCACCCCACCTATTTTGCCCCAGGGTTGTGATTCTGACAAGATGAACGCCCTCAAGCTTCAGAAGTACATTTCTTCGCCATTCAATATAACCATATGCTAACCATTGTGATTACTATAGGCGTTTTCCGCAGCTTGATCAAGGCGAGATCTTTTCGCTCCAGGATGCATTCAACAGATTGGACGTCGAAGACCGTGGCTATCTTGATGAATCTACCGCGATCAAAGCCGCTCAACAATCAGAACGCCAGCCGTATGATGTGGTGCGCGCAGCATTGAAGGATGTGGAACTCGATAGCTCCCGGCGCGTGGAACTCGAAGATTATGTTGATGTAATACAACTTCCCCACTTCCCTTTCTCACCCCGCTGATATTAACGTCATGGCAGCTCGTTTCGAAGCTTCGGACGGCACCCTCCGAAGGTGCCCGCGCACCAACTACCCCCGCGGCCGTGATTCAAGGGGCCGGCGCTGGTACCGGAGCATCTCGGCATGTCTCCAAGGGCAGCGTGGGTGGACGAATCCATGTCCAGGGATCATCTTCCAATGTCACGCATACGATCAACGAAGACGAACGAACCGAGTTCACGCGACACATCAATGCCGTCCTAGCGGGCGATGCGGACGTTGGCAACCTCCTGCCTTTCCCCACCGACACATTCGAGATGTTTGATAAGTGCAAGGATGGCTTGGTCCTGGCAAAGTTGATCAACGACAGCGTACCAGACACCATTGATGAGCGTGTTTTGAATAAGGCTGGGAAGAAGATCAAGCAGCTGAATGCTTTCCACATGACCGAGAACAATAACATTGTTATCAACTCTGCCAAGGGTATCGGATGCTCGGTTGTTAACATTGGAAGCGGGGATATCATTGAAGTGCGAGAGCATCTCATCCTGGGCCTCATCTGGCAAATCATCCGCCGTGGTCTTCTTGGAAAGATTGATATTAAACTCCACCCGGAGCTTTATAGACTTTTGGATGAAGATGAAACTCTGGAGCAGTTCTTGCGCTTGCCTCCCGAGCAGATCCTCCTTCGTTGGTTCAACTACCATCTCAAGAATGCCAAGTGGGACAGACGGTATGCCCACCCCGAGCGAGAAAAACCAAAGAAAGACATGTGACTAACCGATCTAGGGTAACGAATTTCTCTACCGATGTCAAGGATGGCGAGAACTACACCGTTCTCCTTAACCAACTGGCACCCGATGTTTGCTCGCGTGCCCCTCTCCAAACTCGAGACTTGCTTGAGCGGGCTGAGCAGGTCCTCCAGAACGCCGATTCGCTGGATTGCCGCAAGTTCCTGACCCCAACCTCATTGGTTGCCGGAAACCCCAAGCTGAACCTTGCATTTGTCGCCAACCTGTTCAATACCCACCCAGGACTGGACCCGATCACGGAGGAGGAGAAGCTCGAAGTTGAAGACTTTGACGCTGAGGGTGAGCGAGAGGCCCGAGTCTTCACTCTATGGTTGAATTCGTTGGATGTTCAGCCTGCGGTCAACTCGCTCTTCGATGACCTACGCGATGGCTCTGTTTTGTTGCAGGCATACGACAAGGTCATTCCCGGAAGCGTGAACTGGAGACATGTCAACAAGCCACCAGCGTCTGGTGGTGAATTGATGCGGTTCAAGGCCGTTGAAAATACCAATTATGCGATCGAGCTTGGGAAGCATAATGGTTTCTCTCTTGTCGGCGTCCAGGGCGCTGATATCACTGATGGCCAACGAACTCTCACTCTCGGATTGGTGTGGCAGCTGATGCGCCGTGATATCACCAACACACTCTCTGCGCTGGCCCAACGGTTGGGCAAACGCGAAATTACTGACACTGAGATGATCCGCTGGGCCAATGACATGTCTAGCAGTGGCGGCAAATCTTCCACGATACGCAGCTTCAAAGATAAGTCTATTGGATCTGGAATCTTCCTCCTTGATGTGCTCAATGGCATGAAGAGCAGCTACGTGGATTACGATCTGGTCACGCCCGGTCGGACCGACGAAGAGGCTTATGCAAACGCTAAGCTTTCTATCAGTATCGCCAGAAAGATGGGTGCCACCATTTGGTTGGTCCCGGAGGACATCTGTCAAGTTCGGTCTCGTTTGGTCACTACGTTCATTGGTAAGTTCATAACTTCGTCGGTATGGCAGGACTTGCAGTTTCTAACAAATGATAGGTTCCCTTATGGCTACCCACGAGAAGATGTAAGGAATACAATTGTTATGGCATTGCATACGTTTTTTTTTTTTTTGTCTCCTCCATTACATGTAAATCTGCCGCTTCTCAAGGCGAACCTAACCAAGTGTGGATTTCAATCAAAGTTTTATTGTTACCAAGCTATATATTTGCCTACCCGATTGATTAGAGGTACTGATCAAACCATGCGAGTGCCTGTAAAAAGGCAGACTCTTTAGCAAAGCGGATTATCGGACTGGCGATATCTGCGCGGACAGCAAACCCATGCTCAACGCCACTGAACAAGTTGATCTGGTACGGCTGGCCGGTTTTGGCGAGGATATCCTCGGATTCATGAGGCCGGGAAGATTGAGTCGGTTTCTATCAATATTTAGTCGAGACGCTGTAGCTGGATCATATCTAATGACTTACCAGCCGCAGCAATGGATAGTGGGCCTTGGATTGCTTGTAATTCCTCTGCGTCAACGAAACTGGGGTGTGCCACATAAGCAACATTGCAGAGGCCTGGCTGGAGCAATCGGACGGCGTATTTTGCCTGTATCTGTCAACTCGGGCAACAACAAAACATGTACGGGACATGGACATACCCCGAAACAATATCCAACAGCACCGACCCGCTCGCAGCCCATGTTGGACTTCATTTCCTTCAGTGTCGCCTGGACCACAGGTTCTACACGGTCCGGTAGATGACCCGGAGGACCTTTTAGGCAGCTCATCAGATCGAAGCTAGCGGGGCAGTTGTTCAACGGCATGGGATCACCGTGGAATAGGTCTGGCATGACGACCAAGTAACCATTTGCCGTTAGCTGGTCTGCAATGAGCTGCGCATTAATGAAGCGGTGACCAACTACATTGGTGAGTAGTAGGATGGCACGCTTGGTAGAACGCTCGGGGTGTGAAATGTAGACCTCGACTACGACCGTCAGCGAAACTGTATTCTATCTCCAGAGAATCAGAAGTATGGACCATCGCCGATTTGTTGGAGTTGACCCTTGGCTTCGCCTTCATGTTTAATTCCAATGGCGCAGCAGGCAGCAGGCGGATTGGATGCCATTTAGATATAGTCGAAGGAGTTGATAGAGAGAGAGAGAATATATCTATAAGGCGGGGGGTATCCCGCAAAGTAAATAGGCGCTTTATGTCCTCCCGAGGTCGGTTGTAGAACAAAATAAATCAATATGCATCAAATCAACATATAGGTGCATTGCAGCCCCATAAGCTATGTGGATGATTCCTTTATAGGTGTTTATATCATCGTGGACTATCAGATCAAGCATAAGGTATCATTGAAGCAGTGACTATCCATTGGATATCTAGATATCTAGATATCCATACCAAATCAAATGATCAGGTATAAGCTGCACAACAGACTTGGCCCCGTGAAAATGCCCAGCCAAAAGACGATATTGCCCAACAAACGGCGACCTCGCATCAGGCGAGTCCGGCTTAGCGCCACAAGCGGCAATTGAGACATCTGAAGGATTAGTAGGTAACCTCGGAGCCGCCGGAAGATGCACAGCATGAGCAGCTCATGTACACATGCAGATAAGAGAAAAGTGATGAGACTGGCAGATACCCGTGACAAACGGTATTCGCTAATGGAGCCATGGTATACATGCCGAAACAAGAAGTTATGGACAGGACGGTTCCAATCCCGCGCGAACTGATCCCACGAGACCGAGTTCCACCAGTCGGAATAGAACCCTCGATCGGCAAACATGGTAATCTCGGCTACCGCATTGAGCTAGATGAACTTAGCAATAAACCAAGGTAGCAGACAGCTAGAGAGAGACTTACAACACATTCCCAGATCACGTAGAACGCCAGTAGATACTCCATCATGAACGGAAAAAGCAAGTCACCGAGAACCCAGGGGAATTCCCGGAGTCTCTGCTGCGCGGTCATTCCCTCCTCTTTCATACGCACCGTGTCCATTACCACCGGGTATATCCACGATTGAGAGACTGCGATCATAACCACAATGATGCCGAACGTGGCCAGTGTTTTCTCTGCGACATAGAGCCAATCGATTTTCTTCGTCCGCGGGTATTCAAGTTCATAGACTAATGTGGGCAATGCCATAAAGTCGCAGATATTTCCTATTGTCAAGTTTCGAGGATAGTGATTGTTGGTTAGTGAACACCGGCCCTTTAATCCCTCAGATAAGACCTCGATCTCTTGCTCGAGTAGCTCTCTGAGGGATTTCACCTGGCTCGGTTCAAGTGGAACGCCGGTCTCGATCGTTCCAATAAGAGATAAAAGCTGGTCGGTTTCATGGGACCGAGAATAGTTTTGGAGTTCAGAAGAGCGTTGGCTAAAGTCTTTCTTCTTGAGATCTGTGATCTCAGCATTGACCTCGGTATCAACTGCAGAAGAGTACCCCCTTTTGGCAGAAGAAGGATGTCCTCTTTCTTTCCCTCTGGTTTGACTCAGACTTGCTTTCAACATATTTCGTTTGTGATATATTTCCGATACTGCCCTCATTAGCACCTGTTCATAACTGAACGGAAAACGGAAATTAACATACAGTAGCCATTGTAAGCTGCATAGCTGTGTTGCTTCATCAGCATAGCCAAGCAGTGTAATACGATAAAGACCGTGTGCGTCCACGGCCAATCACGGTGGTATGCCCACCATATAACGACTCCAAGGTATGTAGTTTGCCAGATCTACATAGGTCAGCAATGTAATAGGGGTGGAGGGGCAACACTGTTGAGACTCACATTCTGAATGAGCCAACCGAGACTGTTCCAGCGAATGTATCCCTTGAGTACCACTCGTTGTAGTATCAGACAAAACCCCGTCGACCAACAAAGAAGCAAGTCCGTCAGCCCGAGGACCATGACATCTTTATCCATCATGAGACGGATAATCTCGTTCTTGCCCCATATGCTGCCATATGTTCTCCAATTGTTGGCAGCAAGCCTGAACAACATCAGGGTGACCCCCATCCAGAAGAGAACAAAAAAGCCATGAAACTGGGGGGCAGTAGTTCCCAGATTTTGAAAAGTACTCAGTTGCCGGGTGAATTTCAATTCCTGAAACCTGAATTTCCGTTTTTCCCCCGACTGATGTGAGAGATTGTATTTGAGAATCTCTTGTAATAGCTCGGCATCGTCTGCGGTGAGCACGTATTGATCCTCTTGCTCAGTCTCGGTTGATTCTAGTTCTTCCATATTTGTGCATCACAGTAGATTGTTTTCAATCTCAAGGTTGGAGATCTGCAGTCTGTTTTTGTTTTCCCTTGGCGCGTTAACATGCGGCAAATGCGGCAAATGACGTTCTGTGGAGCTATGTGTTCCTGGATTTGGTGAGTATCTAGAGAGATATAGAAGAGTAGAAGAGTAGAAGAGTAGAAATTATATTAAATCCAAGAAGGTAGAAAGTAGACCATTGACATATATATAAAGGTATAAATATATATAACTCTAAGCTTCTGTGTCACCTGAAATTGTGTTTCTCCGCTTTAGATCTCCCCCTGGAGGTTTTTGGTCTCTCTCTCTCTCTCTCTCTCTCTGTCTACCTCTACCTCTCTCTTCCTACCCATCCCATACTATCCATTGACCCCGTATTCCATTGAACAATGGATACACCACAAACTCCCCAAGTTCGGGTTCCTGGCGAACCCGAATCAACACAACCCGAACCCAATGCGACTGCGACTGCGACTGCCACCGCAAACCACAATTCCACCGAGATAGAGATGGGAGGAACACAGGACACAAACCAAGCTGAACCTGAACCTGCGCAACAAGATGCGATACTGCCAGATGTGCAGGCAGAGCTAGAGCCACCTGCCCCGGCAAAGAAGAACTCGGGGTTCAACTTTCTTGAGTGAGCATTCTTTTCCCAAACATTTGCAACACAATTCTTTTTATTTTCGTTCAAAATGGCTTCACCCTCCATTATCCCAATCATTACTCACCAGCTCACAACCACTTCTAGCTTCCTGACTTCACCCATCGTTGAGATTATCGTGGGGCAAGGTGACGATGAGACTGTGATGACAGCTCATCAGTCCCTCCTGATGGAGGCGCCACTACTAGCCGAGTTGGTTCAGAAATTTGAAGCGTCGGGCCCGGTGAGTTCATTCGTTCATATCCGATACCTCGTATATTGCTTATACTAATTGGCTGTGATCAATAGCGACGCATCACCCTGCCAGAAGAGAACGTCGATGCCTTCAGTTGCTTCCTTCAGTTCCAGTATACGCATGATTACACCGTGGTTCAAACAGAAGCACCCGAGGAAACAGCCGAAGACAAAAGTGGTGAGGAGTTGCTGCGCCATGCGCGCATCTACACCCTGGCAGAGAAGCTGGGCCTGCCAACGCTCCAGCGTATTGCCCATGGCAAGATTCATAAGGTCAAGAGCTCACCTAACGCGGAACTTTCATATGCCCGTTACGTATACACTCATACACCAACGGCAGACACTACTATTCGGAAGCCTGTGGCGGCTTACTGGGCGAACCAAGCCCACGTGTTGCGCCAGGAGGTCGGGGATGAGTTTAAGAAGTTGTGCATTGAAGTGCCCGAGTTTTCCTTTGATGTTTTGAATATCATTCTGGATCGCAAGTTGAAGAACGGATCGGTGGATGAGGTTAAAGGAAGTGCGCGCAAGCGTAGAAGAGACATCTAGTTATTACCAGTTGTACAATCACATACCCGAGGATCCATGGTCTTCTTGTCATGATTTGATATGAACGTCCTTGAACGGATCAGGGGCAAAACCCGGTCAATGACCGCAGGGTGACTGCTTTCTATAAGGCCAGGCTCTCCACCTCCTCAATGATCTTCGGGGCCGTGGTCAAATTCTCGGAACCATCCTTGGTGATGTGGATGTTGTCTTCGATGCGCACTCCTCCCACACTCCAATACCGCTCCAAGACCTCGGTATCGATGTACTTACCGGTCTCGGGCGCCTTTAAGATGGGATCGATGATGAAGCGACAGAAATAGATCTGGGAACATAATAAGAATTGGGCGTTGGGGGAGAGGATGCTGAAGGGGGAGGACTTACACCGGGCTCAACGGTGACCACAGAGCCAGCAGGCAGGTTAGCGCGAACACGCAGGTAGCGGAACATGGTATCCTTATCCTCATAGTTGGGGTTACCACCGGTATCATGGGTGTCCATTCCCAGGTAGTGACCGAGGCCATGCGGGAAGAAGGCCACGCTGACACGCTTCTCGAACAATTCGTCTTCGGATCCGCGCAGGATACCCAGCTTCAACAAGCCACGGATAGCAATGCGATGTGCTAGCGCGTGCACGTCATCCCAACGCACGCCTTCCTTGAGCATCGCAATACATTCTGTCTGCATCTGGAGGACAATCTCGTAAATCTGACGGGTCTCGGGCGCAAACCGTCCATTCAGGGGAATAACACGTGTAATATCGGCGCAGTAAGTCTGGTATTCACCACCGGCATCGATGAGAACGTTATTCTTCCGCTTCTTAGTGATGGGGTCGACCAGGTCGACATCGTTTCTAACATAGTGAAGAGTAGCACCCCCTTCACCTCCAGCAACGATGGGGTGGTAGGACTGCTCGCGACATCCATTGGCAATACAAGCGCCGATGATGGCAGCTTCGATCTCGCGCTCGTTAGTCGCGGTCTTGGAGGCCTGGATAGCAGCGATGTGCGCTTTGGTCGAGATATCGTTTGCCTTTCGCAAAAGCGCAACCTCGTACGCATCCTTGATGACACGGGTGTCCTCGATGGCAGTTTTCAGGCCGGCAGTGTTTGTTTCAGCGAAGCCCTGGAAGCTTGTGCCCTCTGACACCTGTTCGGCGATCGCAAAAGCAGCAGTTTGTCCATTGTGATTCGAAGCGATCGACGCCAAAGTCGAATTCACATCGGTTGTGAACAGAACGCGATCCACATCGTAGAGCTTGGCAGCCTCCTCGGGAGACAGAGGAAGACCAGACCAAATGACTGACTCTGGGTCGATCGGTGGAATGAACAGAGTCAATTCATCTTTGACTGCATCGTATACCACGGCGGCATTGGGCAAAAGACATCCAGTGAGATAGAAGAAAGGACGACGTTGCCTAGACTGGGTTAGTGCCGGCCCAGATCCTCTAGAAATGTTATTGTATTTACCTAAATGGCATATCCTCATCGCTATCCTCGATCAATCGAGTTTTTTGAGCCTCGAGGTAGATAACTCCGGCCCCGCCATGCCGGGCCTTAAGAGACTCAGCGACACGACGAGCATGGGCCTTAGCCGGATACTTGGCAGTGAGGATGGTATCCACAGTTGTCATATTGAATGAATATTTGGAGATAGAAGAAGAAGAAGAAGAAGAAGAAAGAAAGAAAGAAAGGGCAAATGATTTAATCTGTTTACCATCGGAGGAGACGAGGTTACATTGCGGGGCTTAGAAATTATTTGGATGCGGGTGCCCGTCAAAACACATTCCCCTATGAACCATCATCCATATATATTATATTTGGAGTATTCGGGGTATTCGGAGTATTCGCATGATTCGTATGATGTATGATTAGAACAACTCTCCAGCTAACTCTCGGAAGCAGATACATCTTCAAATTCCATCTCCCATTGGTCCACTTCCGCAAACTTCTTGACTGCCGCACGCAACTCATCGCTCACACAACGAGTGGCTTCTGTTTCCATAGATTCGGAATCCGAGACATCGGACTCAGGTGGTGATGACAATGGAGAAGAGGATGGTGAGGATAGAACGGTTTCGTTTTCTTTGTTGACCCCACTCGCTTGAGAACGTGAATATGTAGCTGGTGCGTTGGGACCCGACGATTTATCCTTAATTTTCTTCTCTTTACTCTTCTGCTGCTTCGGATTGCGGGCGGTGGATAATGGTCGGGGCTTGCTTTTCCCTGCCCGTCGCCCGGACAATCTTTGTGATGGATAGTTCAGCTCGTCCTCGTCATCAGATGCGGCGTCATGCTGATCATCACTTTCGTCACTGTAATCATTGATGGCGCTGAGTCGGCGCCGGCGACGTGGTAAAAGTTTATCTTGTAGGTTTGCTGTCGATAGATGAGTCGGGGCTTTGGACTTTTTCCTCTGAACAGGTCGCGGTGTGGAGTCACCAGGTGTAGCGGAGCCAGCAGGACTGCTGGCCGGTGGTAACATAGTCTGGCTCATTATTTCGGGGAATTGTTGGGAATGCGGTGTAGCCTCGACCCTTTCAATCTCATCCTCCGGATCTTCAGTTTCCTCCTCGTCGGGCTCAACTACCTCATCTTCAGGAAGTTCGTCGTCAATGTCATGTCGAGAGTTGTCGCGTTGAATCGGTGTCGCAGTTGGAGTATCTTCTACCATATCCACAGGCGACTGTGGTACTTGAATCTCTTGAGTCATGCGCTTGCGCTTGCGCGACCCACCGGACGAGAGCGGCGATTCGGACGGTGACGGGGATGACTTTTCAGTGGGCTTGAGAAGTAGTGACTTTCCTCGAGAGAGATTCAGTGGTGTTGATTCATCATTGGGGCTAAGCCCACCAAGGAAGTCATCATCATCAAGATCGGAAGAGCCATCGTCGGCTTGCATCATCTGTAGAATGCTCTGCTGTCGCGGCCGCCGCCTGAAGTTGCTTAGAACTGAATTATCAAATCCAGGTGTTCCAGGAACTCGGGAGTTTGTGTCGCCTTTGCGTCCAGCAAATGATAGTGTCGAGGAATATCCACGCGATCTGGTAGGGGGACGACTGCCGGTTCCAGGTCGACTGCCGGTTCCAGGTCGACTGCCGGTGCCTGGCCGGTCCCCAGTGGGTGAAGATTCAATTGCTTGTTCATGACTTTTGGTCAAGGGTGTTTGACTGCGTAGCGCCTGTCTCGGATCCAAGGCTGATCCGCGCTCGGGCTGTATAGGCGATTTGGCGACATTGGGGTCAACTTGTTGCGTTGACTCTTCTATCGCGGTTTTTTTGGGTTGAGTCTTTCCCACTGTACGACTTCGTTTGGGGGCAGGACGAGGCATGATTGAATAAATTGAGAACCAACGTAGTATGTTATGGGAGCCACAATGAGTCTACAAAAAAAGAAAGATCGACGCGTTTGTTTGGGACGCGTGCACGTGGACCACATGTGACATCGAATATCAACCATCAACCATCTCCTCTACTACAATTCTATATTGGTCTATGGTCTATATTTCGTGCATGTGCTGATATATATATATATATATATATCTACTAATTTACTTGTGCTTTGATTCTCTCGTCATTTTCCCTTCCAAATGTCACAGTCGCAGGGTTGTATGCTCAACTCGCCACGGACTCACCCCCGTGTCGAGTTAGGCCAACGAATTATACAAGCACGAACACATGAAAGAATTGAATGGATTTCTATTAGAAACCCATATTGTATTATACATTAATGCTCATGCCCCAGATTCTCCGCATCATTCCTTGGATACCCCTCTCTTTTGTCTCTACTCATCTTCAAGTATGGTCTGATGCCCGTCATGCCGACCAACTCCTCGGTTTGGACTGGAATGTGACGTTAGATACAACTGGACACAATCTCAGCTTTGAACAATGAATCTGCCCCCAGAAAACGAGGCGGTAGACCCCATGGGGGACTATGCAGTTAGCGACACATCCATCGGCAAGAAAAAGCGCTCCAATACAGAAGCTACTGAATATCCCAGGAGACGGGCAACAATAGCTGTAAGCGCCTCTGGTAGATTTGACCGGGGCAGAGTTGACTTTGATTTAGTGTCAAATATGCCGGCTACGCAAGACCCGATGCAATGGGGCTCGTCCCAAGTGTCAACTCTGCTCCGATTTGAATGCGGAATGTGTCTATCGAGAACCTGGTATCAAACTCGACGCTGGCGACAAGCTCATCCTAGATCATTTGGCCAGAATTGAGAGTTTGCTACATTCGAATTTACCAAACCAAGGGTCACATTTAGCCTTGTCCGCTACTTCCCCGGCCACCAGCAACGATACAAATCTCGGCAGCGATGATCCGTCAACGAAAACATCATCCAGCGGCTTGCCAGTCCATGGAAGGTTGTCTGCTGTTGGACTTGGTTCCTGGGTCAACTTACCTGCTAGTCTCAGCATCTCTACGATGCCTAAGATGCACACCACCCCTGCTCTTCATCTCCTCCAATGGCCCCTAATTCGGGACTTAGTCTCTGGGGCCTGTGATCCACAGCACCTGCTTCAATTGGAGATTGCCCGCGAACCATTGCGGCTGACTCCAAATTCAGGCTTTGATTTGACAAATGCATCCACGTATGCTCAGGCATTTTTCAACTATGGAAACGTTTGGTACGCCTGCGTGAACCCATACACATGGAATCAATATTATCAATCAGCTCTCGCGCAAGGATTTCAGGAAGGACCCATGAGTTGTCTTGTCCTTCTGGTCTTGGCCCTAGGAAGCGCCAGTCATAGTGGCAGTATCTCGTTTGTGTCACCAGATCGTGAACCGCCGGGGCTTCCATATTTTGCTGCTGCGTGGAGCTTCCTACCATCGGTTATGATGCGAAACACGGTGGTTGCGGCGCAGTGCATGGTTATGGCCTCTGCCTACCTATTCTATCTCGTACGGCCCCTGGAAGCCTGGACCTTGCTATCCAGCGTGAGCATGAAATTGCAGTTGTTGTTTGGCAGTCCAAATCGAATCCCGACTCAGTGGAGAGAGTTGAGTGTGAGGGTATACTGGAATGCTTTATTGTTTGAAAGCGATCTTCTTGCAGAATTAGATCTCCCCCATTCTGGCATTGTCAACTTTGAAGAACTCGTAGATCTGCCAGGAGGGTTTGAGGAAGAAGACGAGGATGACGGAGAGGACGAAGACTGGGACCAGAATGAGGGCGAAGAACACCGGGTAGCCAGAAAATACCAGGGTTCGTCACGCCCGGTGGACTCCCAGCTGGCTGTTCGGCGTGACGAACTCTGGTACTTCCTGGCAGAGATTGCGCTACGAAGACTCCTCAACCGCGTCAGCCACATCATTTATCAGAAAGACAGCACTCACACTCTCGCCTCATTGGGCCCGATTGTCTCCGAGCTCGACTTCCAGCTGTCTCAGTGGTACGACAGTCTTCCCCGGCCCGTTCAATTCCCTTTGACCCCAAAGCCTCTTTCGAATCCGGTTCAAACGGTGCTGAGGCTTCGCTACAATGCGTGCCGTACCATTATATATCGTCCATATATCTTGGCTGTTTTTGAGAATGAACAGGCTGGAGCGGACCCGGGGGTGAATGAGTGTTGCCGGCGATGTTTGGATGCTACACTCCGTCAGCTAGAGCATGTAACCAGCCACCGCGAAGGCCACCTTCCATACCTGTGGCAGGGTGCCCTGTCAATGGTATCACAGACGTTGCTGATAATGGGCGCCACGATGTCTCCCGCCCTCTCTGCCATGCTCCCTCCCGTTTCACAGATAGATGCGATCATTGCGGGAGTGGTAAACGAGGTAGAGAGGTATGCACACCTAGCACCTAGCCTGAAGCTGTCAGCTGAGATTATCCGGGACGCAGAGAGACGACGACAGATTTGTCTTCGATCGGCCAATATGTGCCTCTGAACTGCATAGTTTTTGATGATGGAATTTGTGTTAGACCATAACTCATCGTTGAATGGCTGAGCTGAATGATTTACCGGTCAAAGGATGATAAAGATCTTTGTATATAGGAACGTGAACACGGTATGGCGCTTGTAAGTACCAAAAGGATTGGATTGAAAGGGTGTGTATGTGTATGATATGCATTAGAGTGTGTCGTTAGGGCTCGCACTGAGGCAAGATCACCAAAAATAAACAGTTTATATGAGCAAGAAACAAACAGCGTTAAGTACAATCCCTTCTCATGACATTTATGTTCTTAAATCATCAAATAACTCGCGGGTTAAAATCATGGTATCTCAAAAGACGTGGGGAGATCAAGTATGGACATCAGAAATATCAAAAGAGACACTGGAAAACTCCAGGACTCCACTGGCGTCGAAAAAAAAAAGGGGGAAGGGTAATTATCGTATGGCTTCATATACTTCCTAAACCAACACCCACTCGCTACCTCGCTTGATGAACTTGTCGAGCATCAAGCTCACATCACCCAGTGCGAATCGGCAAATGTAAAACCCAAAGAACTCAGCAGCATGTCGTGTGCTGAGTTCCAGGCCAACGTGGGTTTTTGACGAATGTTTGAGTCCAGGGTCCTCAACCTGCTGAGCAATTTGTTCTGGTAATGGATTAGAATGGCACCAAAAAAATATAGACGAGAAAAGTCTTACCTAGCACTTGCGCCGCATCAAAAAGCCGCGCCAATGCCCCCATGTAGTTTGCGTTAGGCCCGGAGAATTCAAGCTGAGTAACATTGCGTTTAGCAGGTGTTCCATGTACGGATGTCATCGGGACAGAATTGAGGAGCAGGTTGTCTTTGTTGCTTTCTCGAGCACTCGGAACCGGAGTGGTTGTCCCAAGCCCGGAAGTTTTTGCGCGTAATCTTTTCCATGTCAAGTATGACTTGTTCGGCGCAACTTCGGGTTGAACAGGTTCGTCCGGCATGGCAGTGGGTTTAAACAATGGCATTGATGCTTGAACGCCGACATCACTGCCAAGTTTCTTAGTCAAGGTAGCCTGGACTTGGTCAAGTACAGTATCAAACGCCTGCATCTCCTCCAGAACCGCATCTGCATCATATGTGTCGACTTGGGCCAACTTGAGCAGGGCGGCAGTCAGAAGATCGCAGTTGGACACTTTCTCTTCAAGGGCCTTTAGTTTGACATTTTTCACACGCCAGACATCTCGAGGAATAAAGAGCTTCTCTGACAGATAGCCACCGTGGGGATGGGCGAGTGTCTGGTAGAGACATCTCATTAGCCAAAATGGGCGGAGCAGGAAACCCTCCGGACATGGCTCTAGAGGAAGCGGGGCGTTGGCCACCAACGAATTTGGACGGCCAAGAGCTGTGGGCGAGTGAATGTTGCTGCCAAATAGGTTTAATCCACCGCTTGGCAGTCCACTTTGATTGAAGTTAAAGTTGGCTAGGGTCGGTGTGGGCAAAACAGGAACGCCGCTAGTCGCGCCCCTTTGCGTGTCAGGGAATGCGCCGCTCCACGGGGAGCTTGGGGATTCCGGACATATATCTGGGATCTGAATCGGAACAGAGGCATTCCGAGCTCGGAAAGGTTTTGTGTTGGAGTGAAGTTTGTTCAATCCATCTGGAGCCGAGGGCACTTTGCCCATGGGCCGCGCTGACAGCGGTAAGGGTGGCAGGTCGTTCTCATCATCTTCATGAGTACGAGCTTTGGAGAGGTTGACGTGGTCTGTGAAAGAGCCCACCGACGGGTTGCGTTGTGTTGGGTGCAAGGTGGAACGAGCCCCAGGAGCAGAAGATTCGTCTTTCGGCAACGGTGGCGGGCGGTTTGCTAGTGGAGTTGCAGTGTTTTCCAAGGCCGATGATGCATTGGAATTAGCGCGAGAGGAGCGGGTATTGGTCTCGATTTTAAGTTCACGAGTGTGACTGGATAGTCTCCGGGCTCGCACCCCTAGACCAGTGGAAGAGGCGAGTGAGCCGATAGAACCAGCACGGTTTGATATCGAGGCCCGCTTTGAAGGAGCCGGGAAGTCGGATGATGCTGGCAGGGGCGGCAAAGCCGAAGACGGAGGAGAAGAGGGCATGGCGTATGGTTCGGGCCTTAGGTCACCTAGTGGCAAGACATCATCTTCTGCAAGCGTAGACAGTGCACCCCCATTGCTTGCGGCATTGGACGTCGCGGAACTTTCCCAGGTCCTCCCAGACATGTTGCTAGAATCAGATTCTCGAGGAAGTGCCGACTTGGACTGAATGCCGAACTCAAAGTCATCCATCACGTAGCCCTTGGTCATCTCTTCTAGCAAACGCTCCTCTTCCTCTGCTTCATCGTCCAGGTACGCCGAAGTACGGGCAACAGGGTCATCCCCAAAGATTGTCTGCTCCTGGACCCGGCGGAGCTCACGATCACGATTCATTGCTTCTGCTTCCTGTTCTGCCTCGCGCACTCTTTGCTTCGCTAATTGGATGTTCCTGCGAGCATTTGAAACAACATCATCCCTTTCCTCTTCTTTGTGCTCCAGCACCGGCTCCAGACCTTCATCGTATGCAGCTTCCACGGCCGCATCGAGGGCCGCATCAAACTCAGCCTCGGTGTCATTACTAAGGCGACGGCTTGTCCGGCGACGAAGGTACACTGATGAAGCCTTAGAGTTTGCCGATGAGGGCGACGAAGCACCCGATTCATCAATTGTGTCCAACCATGAAGTGGATTCATTGTTCTCCTCGTGACTGCCCATCGGCAATGTTATAGATCGGGGTTGATCTTCCAGGGCGGACGGCCTCAAGGATTGTCGCCGAGGGGGAACCGCTTCCAGGGAAAATCCCCTTGCCTCTTCTAGTGGGATCTGATGGAACCCGAAGCTGGAACGAGGTGAGTGCTGCGGGCTCTCAATATGGGATCCATCATTTGTCGAGCGAAGCAATTCTCCATATGACTCTTGGCTGAGGGGTCGATCTGGAAGAGCTTTATCGTCGCTCTCCGGGACAGGAAAGTCCATACGATGAAGTTCCGTGACTCGGAGCATATATGTATCTCGAATTTCCTGAAGTTTGAGTTTCTCTTCGTCTCCTCCATTGCTACGAACCATGACAAGCTGTAGCAAGTTGCAAGCATCGGTGTAAGCTTCCATGGCGCCCTCGAAATTGGCAGCGTTGTCGAGAAGAACTGCCGTATTTGCTTTCTGAAGCGCCTTTGACAACATCACCTTTTGGGTCTGTCCATGTTGGATGGCCGCCGGGTCTCCTTCCCCGTCATTTAAAGAAATGGACCCCCCACTGGACCGAGACATTGGTATATCCGATTTGAGGCTATGTGTTGAGGGCTGAAAAAGATGGCTTGAGGCCGCAAATGAGAGATCGAGTTGTTGTGAGGTTGAGTCATGGTTGAATATGGCCGACTTCTCCAGCCCCGGCAGATCGTGCACCGGCAACCCATTCAGCCCTTGCGCATGTTGGGGGCTGTGGCTCCCCCGTCCACGGTTGTAACCTGACATGGACATTTTCGAGCTCCCTCGACGATGATGACCGATGTACTCCGAGGGACTTTTGCTAGATGCCGTTGACTGGGACCAACGATTTAAACTGCCTAGCCCTTCTTTGATAGGGCTGGTCGCTCCGAGACCCTCCGGAGACAAGTTCGCCACATTCTCCGTCAGCACACCGAGACCATTGGGTGTGACCGCACCTGGCGGCTTTCCCATTCGAGTCCGAGAACTAGGCCGCGAGGAACGAGAGGAAGGTCGATTATGAGGCGGTCCAGACGGCGGTTCCGATGCGAAGGGACCGGAAGGACGTCTGAGGTAGGATGGATTGGGATCATCATCCATTGCTGTGTGGTGAATCATTTTCGCGAAACGGCGGAATAACGGTCGAGGTTTAAAATATATCGAGTCTGGTCTGAAAGTGTGTACCCTCGAGGCACTACGCGCGACCAGACAGGCACAATAGGAGAGAGAAATGGGTATCGGCAACCAGGTGCTGTGTGTCTTCGCTCATTCTTCGCAAGTTTGGAGTGTCGCTGTGGTCGTATGTCTTGTAGAGTATCCTTGGTTTTGAAAACCCCCTATCCGTCTCAATACATAGCTTCGTAATCGGGAGGGCTCGAGAGTTTCAGAATAGTAGACTGCGAGACATTATTTCAATTGACCTAGAACGATCAGGAATCATGCGCATTGAAGATCAGGAAGCAAACTCACAAATCGGGGAGTTTTGTTTTGTTTTGTATTTTTTTGGCGTCCACCACACTCATAAAAATGTGCCTCCACAGAACAAGAATCTATTGAATCTGCAAACAGGGCAGACTAACAGTCACTTTTGGGAGGTTCGTCAAGTTCGGGAAGTTCGTCAGGGGGCTTGAACTACTTCAGGGGGGGGGGGGGGGGTCCCGGGTTGCCGGGCGGTGGACAAATGGGAAGGGAAAATAAGACAATGCGGGGATCACGAAGAATATACGATGAGTTGGGAGAGATTAGAAGAAGTAATGAAGATATTTTGGGATTTTTGGATGGTCTGGATGTCTGAATTCTCAAGGGAGAAGACGGAAAAAAAAAAGAGAAAAGAAAGAGAAAAAGGGAGGACACTTCTCCCTAGCGTAGGCCGATATACATATACAGGGATATATATATATATATATATATATATGCTACGTAGGTTATTGTACAGCGTAGAATGAAATCAATTTTGTATTAGGAACTTGGAAGAGATAACTCCAGATATAGAATATAGACATAAGTAGTATATATATATAAAATGTAACGTCGATAATCTGAGACATGGAAGTTGACGCTTAGTGACGGAAATGGGGAGATGGGGGACATGAGAGATATGGGAGGGGGAAAAAAAAAAAAAAAAACCCTTCCCTCCTCATGAATCCCACCTTAGGTCGTTCCTTTACTCGGAACTTGAATCCTTTTTTAGTATTACGTTCTATCAAGGTACAATTCATGCAATCCACCTCAATTCGAACTATGGCTACTATCAACCCTCCGCGGGATCCGAACACCGTGAGCAACTACAACAACTGGCGTTCCACCCATGTCACGGCCAATTTCGATATTCTCTTCGATCAGAAGAAACTGGTGGGAAATGTTGTCCATCAATTCAAGTCCATCACCGATGGCGAGTCCAAGGAGATTATCCTAGATACTAGCCATCTGGACATTGGTGTGGTAAAGGTGGATGGCCAGCCATCCAAGTGGGAGTTTCTCCCCTCGCTGGAGCCCTATGGTGTGCCATTGAAGATTAGCCTTGATAACCCCGTCAAGTTAAATGGCACCGTTGAGGTCGATGTATGATTTGCAATCATTTCTCCTCATGAAGCTTTATCTCACTTAAAAAAATCATAGATCGAGGTGAAAACCACCGACAAGTGCACTGCGTTGCAGTGGCTGACGCCTGCGCAAACCTCAAACAAGAAACATCCATACATGTGTATGTGCAAATGATCTTGCACTGTCCCTCGGGCTTCAGTAGCTGACAAAATTGCCTAGTCTCCCAATGCCAGGCAATTCACGCGCGGTCTATCTTCCCTTGTCAGGACACCCCGGATGTTAAAGCCACCTTTGACTTCAACATCACCTCTCCGCTTCCGGTAATGACTAGCGGTCTGCCAATTCGCAAATCGTCCATGGAGTCCAAGACGGACCACCAACTGTATCGATTCCACCAGTCGGTGCCAATCCCCAGCTACCTCTTTGCTATCGCTAGCGGGTAAGAATTCCTTCGCCGTTCTCAAAGCTACTGTTCATTAACTCAGAATTCCCCAGTGATGTCGCCGAGGCTCCAATCGGACCCCGGAGTATCGTTGCAACCAGCCCTGACAAGCTGGAAGAGTGCAAATGGGAGCTCGAGGCTGATACCGAGAACTTCATCACAACAATCGAGGTACACAGCCTATTTTCCATTCATACTAATGGGCAATTGTCAATTCTGACTTCACACAGAAAATCGTTTACCCTTATGCATGGGGCGAGTACAACGTTTTGATTTTGCCGCCTAGTTTCCCGTACGGCGGCATGGAGAACCCGATTTTCACTTTTGCAACCCCGAGTATCATTTCCAAGGTACGTAGTATCCTCCGTGTAATGATTCGATAGGCCATGGCTAATACATCCCACAGGACCGTGAGAACATCGATGTCATTGCACACGAATTAGCTCACAGCTGGAGTGGTAACCTGGTTACTAATGCCTCATGGGAGCATTTCTGGTTGAATGAAGGCTGGACTGTTTACCTTGAGAGAAGGATTCTGGCTGCCATTCACGGCGAAGCCTATCGCCATTTTTCGGCTATCATTGGGTGGAAGTCTCTGACTGACGCTGTCGAGCAGTTCGGTGATGACCATGAGTTCACCAAACTTATTGTTGATCTGAAGGGCAAAGATCCCGACGACGCATTCTCAAGTGTTCCTTATGAGAAGGGGTTCAACTTCTTGTTCTACCTTGAGAATCTCGTTGGCAAGTCAAAGTTTGATAAGTTTATCCCTCACGTACGCAATCTCTCTACTCTCGTTCGGTTTCTTTTATTGACTTTTCTTTTTTTCATGGGCAGTATTTCACGACCTTCAAGTGCAAATCGCTCGACTCCTATGAGTTCAAAGCACTGATTTTGGACTTCTTCAAGTCAGATGCCGAGGCTTCTAAGCTCTTGGACGAAGTGGATTGGGACAAGTGGTTCTATGCGCCAGGTCTACCACCCAAGCCAAGCTTTGACACATCGATGGTGGACGTTGTCTATGAACTTTCTAAGAAATGGCAGTCCCTTCCCGAATCTTCCTTCGAACCTCATATCAGTGACATCCAGAGCTTGACGGCAAACCAATTGGTTGTCTTCCTGGAGCAGATGCTCGTGCTGGAGACACCTCTCAGCCCCAAAATCTCGAAGTTGATGGGCGATGTCTACGGTTTGGCCAAGAGTGAGAATATCGAGGTTTCAAACCTTTACTGCCAGGTTGGTATGAAAGCAGGAGATGATAGCGTCATTGAGCCAACAACAGAATTGTTGGGCCGAATTGGACGGATGAAGTTTGTGCGACCTTTGTAAGATGTCCCCGTCCTAACCACAGATTCCGTTCTTGTTTCTGGTTACTGACATGGTCTTTCTCTTTTCTGTTTCAGGTTCCGCAATCTCCAGAAGATCAATCGCCCCGTCGCTCTCGCTACATTCGAGAAGTACAAGGACTTTTATCACCCTATCTGCCGAGGCATGGTGGAGAAAGATCTGTTTGGCAAGAAAGCCAACTAGGTCTTTCTCTCCGTGCTGTGTTTTGCTCAAATAGATGGACAGTGGATGCTCACCAATGTGCTTTTGTGTCGTGATCTCGAACAATAAAATTTCTTATGCGAAAAGAGTAGGGCAATTAAATATTGTACATGTCTTTATAACCAAAAGGATATAAAACAGCAGAACGGATACCTGGCAGGCAACCCACTCACTTATGCGAGGATATCCTCTCATTTGTTTGCTTGAACAAGTTTCTTGTCCGTCTCCGAGTACTCGAAGATAGCGGTGTTCTTCTGGTCACCACGCCCAAGAGCGAAAACCAGATCCACCTCGTCCTTCTTGGATAGCTCCGACAAAACTCGGCGCATGTAGGCCACGACCTGGGCAACCTTAGCCCAGTCAATTTCTTCTTTCCCATCCGGTCCGGTCTGACTTCCCTTCCAGAGGTTTCTCCAGACAGCAGCGCCCAGCACCGCATCGCCTTTGGCCAACCCCTCATCATATGCAGCAATGATTCCACGCCATTGGATGAACAGATCCTTCAGGTACTTGTTGCGAATAGTGCGACTACCCAGATCATGGTACGTGTCCATGCGGTGTTCCGCTTCATGCGAAAAGTGGTCGATCAAATGGCGGGAGTAGGTAGTAACGCTATCGCGATGGGGCAAGGCACGGAGGCGAACCGTCAGAAGGTACATATGGAGGAAAGTCACCTGGGACCAGGTAGAAAAAGTTGGCAAGAGGCCGAGCTCTATAGCAACGCCCGAAATTAGCTTGTCTTCAAAGTAGATCATAGCCCAGGCCAAAGACCGCTAGGATTGTCTCACCTTTATACCACCAACCCTCTCCGACACCAAGATCCTCACCAGCTTCTGTTTTCGGGACCTCCGCTCCCTTTTGCGATGCTTGGGGGATCTTGTAATCGGCTTGGCTGGAACAGGACTCGAATAGCTTCTGTGTCATGCCATACGCGACATAAGTTTCGGCGGCATTTCCGGGTCTCCGCGAAAAGTCCTTAGCCAAGTCGGAAACCTTGCTTTGCGAATATGATCGAGTGGTGATCGATTTCAATGGTTGTTCCGAATACGCGCATGAGGCGGACATCAGTGTTATCGGGCTGCGACTCGCAGATCGGGAAAGGCAGAGGTTCTGGGACCCGCGAATCTCGCGCGCCCATAGTGTTGATAATCTCCTGGATGACATTGCTGAGGATGGGGAATTCGTGAATTGGTCTCTCGTGATTGGTGATCTGGATCTTTTTTCTGATAAAATGCGTTTGCATTGTTTGTTCCGATATCGATACAGCCGCGCTGGAGGAATGAGGCCCATTCCATCTAAACCTCATGCATATATCGGGACAGAATAGTATCCTTACAAGCTACTACTGAACTCGATTGCATTTTTCGCACTTTTATATTATACGTGGGGTTCCTGCTGGTTATTTAGTTGATGGTTTAGTGTTATTTAACTCAAGCTCTATCCCATTCATATTCGCTTGCATCGTTTGAATGTGTTTCATGAATTTGATCGTTAAGTGTGGCAGTAGGTTGCAGCCCAAGCAACTAAGTCTAACAAAAGACTCACGTGGGCGAATCCGGGGGCATTTCGTGACCAACGTTCAGGTGTATGGTCGTCATGATCGTGTGGTTTATTTCGTTTGTCGAGAGGATCAGTTCCTAAATGACGAACAGCCCAATAATACTGATATCTGTATCCGAGCCCAATGGTTGGCTATACCCCGCGAATAACTAGAAGAGGGAGCGCAGATCTCTCAATCGCCTAGCACCAATCGCTCGGAGTGTTTTTCTACAACAGGGAGGATCTCGGAGAGTCGGTTGGGATCTCTCAAGAAAGCCGGAATATCGTCCCTGGTTGCTGCTAGCATCTGTGGATAATTGTCAGATCAGATATATATTCACGTTTTCCAATGACCGCACATACCTGTCGAACTTTCTCATATTCACACTCCTTTGAGACATATTCCCGAATAACTTCACCGGTCGCAAAGTCCACATAGACTCGAGTGTCTCGGAGTCGTATCAAAACGTGGTCAAGCCTCATGAAGAACCTTGTCAATAAAAGGAGTCGTCCTGGCATCACTCTAATCTTGCAAGACAGCATGGTAATTCCATTGTCCGCCAGCTCGTCTTCGTAAAGAACAACCTCGTCGAAAAATAGGATGGGGTCTGGGCGCTTCAATAGTTCAATTGGAATGGGTTTCGTCGTTGGCTCGAACGGCCGCGCATTAGGATGGAGGGTGCCCTTGTAGTCGGTGCTATATGACCAGTCGAACGGCTTCACGACTTCCTTAATCCCTTCATGGGTTTTCTCTCTGAGCACCAATCCATTAGTTACCGCGGTCAAACAAGTTCAAATGGGAGGTTGCGAAAATACCTGCTCTTTTGCCATTCCCCCGAGTACGCGACCTGGAGCATGGATTGACCAGTCTTGTCCACCAAGTCTAAGGCATCAAACGCATTGAAATTGATGCCCCAGTTACCCTTCTCATGCTCTATTGCAACATAATTATCACCAAAGATCATTTCCGGGGGTGCAATGCCAAGTTTCTGGGTCATTTCCTCGATCGGGTCGGCTTTGAGAATGGGTAGCTTCTGTGTTGAAATTCGAAACCCGTTGATGGTGATCGAGTTGGGTTTCTTTGCCTCCGGAGAGACTGTGGCACATGTTGTTGTCATGATGAGAGCTCCACAACAAGCTGCAAGAGATCAAAAACGGCTGAGGATCTCCAGGGCTACCTATGTCCATGTATGAATGCTTGCGATTGGAGCTGATAGCGATAACCCCGCGGACGGAGAAAGAGGCGGTCCGACCCTCCCATCGTTATTTGTTCGGCAGAATTCTACAAGGCTTAAGAGGATGGTTAATAAATCTGCCCTTTTCAATTCTTTTTTAAAGATAATATTCCAATGCATTGAGAACACTTTTTTTGGGGGGGGGGGGGGGGGGGGATATAATTCTGACAGCGTTGTGGACAGCTTAAACTGCAAATGCAACATACATATGTATTCTCCGAGCATAGTACTAACTATCGGTACGGTGATATACGTAGGCGCTGAGAGCGGAAGAGGCTGGCGGTGTGATAGGGTACATATATTACATCAGCCAGGCGTTGCTGGGGTGACGCTCTGGAGATCGTCCAAACATCCGAGCTTCTGTTTCTCTCTCCATCTTTGCGATATCCCCCCATCGACCAACGACTGACCCCGTGCAAAGTGATCATGATTGCACTGAACTAAACTTAAACCCAGACTTGGCTACTTTTTATACCTTCTCTTCTTCCCATTCTTTATTCGCCTTCCATTAATCCCATAGGACCTCTCACCATGGCGACAACCAAGACGCTCGAAGCTCGCTTTGAGCACCTGTCCATGAAAGATGAGAAGGAAAATGGAAACAGTGACCGAACCTATGGCAAGCAAAAGGTACTTGACTACTTGACTCAATGCAATCTGGTTGGAGATCCACCTTGCTGATCTGATTTCCAAGGCACCGGTCTCTTCCGCCCAGTCAAACAGCAATTCGAATCGAGCTCAACTACTGAAATTGGCTCTTCAAAATAATAATGAAAACAAGGCAAATGCCATGAACGTTCCAGCATCGCCAGGCAGGGGATCCCATGGCGCATTGGTGACCCGGAGCACCGATGAAAATGGCGACCAACGCACATCCTCTTCCCTCTGCGAGCAGCCAACTGTCCCCAAGGACCTGCATTTGGGGATGTTTGAAATTGGTAAACCACTGGGCAAGGGCAAGTTTGGGCGAGTTTATCTTGCCAAAGAACGTTCCTCTGGCTTCGTCTGTGCACTGAAGGTGCTACACAAGTCCGAGTTACAACAGGGTGGTGTCCAAAAGCAAGTCAGGCGTGAAATCGAGATTCAGAGTAACCTACGTCACCCTAATGTGCTGAGGCTCTATGGTCACTTCCATGACAGCAAACGAATCTTCTTGATCCTCGAGTTTGCTGGCCGCGGTGAACTGTACAAGCACCTTCGCAAGGAGCATCGGTTCCCGGAATGGAAGGCCGCACAATATATTGCACAGATGGCTGCAGCATTGAAATATCTACACAAAAAGCATGTCATGCATCGTGATATCAAACCTGAAAACATCCTTGTTGGTATTCATGGAGAGATCAAAATCAGTGATTTCGGCTGGAGTGTCCATGCCCCCAACAACCGACGCCAAACGATGTGTGGAACTCTCGACTACTTGCCCCCAGAGATGCTCGCTCATGGTTCCAAGGACAATTATTATAGCGAGAAGGTGGACTTGTGGAGTCTAGGTGTTTTGATGTATGAGTTTTTGGTCGGCGAGGCTCCGTTCGAGGATACCCCTGTCATGACCCAACGGCGGATTACCAGGGCAGATATGTCAGTCCCCTCCTTCGTAAGCCCGGAGGCAAAGGACCTTATCAAGAAGGTGAGTCAATCTTTCGATTAATATATTAAGGTCCACTTGCTCACATAATATCTAGCTTCTTGTTCTTGATCCCGCGAAGAGAATCCCACTCGAGGAGATCCAGCGTCATCCTTGGATTGTCAAGCACTGTGAGAAGGATGATCGAACTGTGAAGCGAAGTTCGGGTTCTTCCAAGGAGGGCAAAGCATAAAATATGACTTGCGCCTTGCATTACAGATTTTCTGGGAGTTCTGGTTATCTTTTCTTTTGACATGTTTCTCACGTGGAGTTTTGGTGTTCCGAGCTTGCAAGCATTTTCAAGGCGTGTTGGGTTTGTATTGGAGTCGAGCTGGAGAGGTACTCGCGATATGGCGATATTTTGATCTTAATTTTATTTTCGCCTCCAAGGTGTTCAATACAACATGATACATTCTAACCAACCGACAAGAAGATACGGCTACCTGCCATTTATACCAGGACGTAGGGCGAATAATAGTATGACTAGATTTGTAGCTTGTGTTCCCCGATTTCATTGACAACCACTAGTTATTATAGACTATAGGTATATGTATATTTTGATCCCATTCTCACCTCTCCAGGGCTAGTGCCCGCCGTTAGATGATACATAGTCATGCCTATTACTATTACTCGTAAAAAGCCCCCAAAGAACACCAGTATATAGGCGGGAGGGTTCGTGTCGCTAGTGAAACCCATGAAATATAGTACATCCAAACAATATCTATCATACAAAAGGGTGGAGAATAGTACAACGCTGCATGAGTTATGGTGTCATCGGTAGATCTCATCAAATGGGCGTGTGTCTCTGAAACAGCTGTCCCAGACTTCATTGACGACCCTTGTGGCATGGGCTTCGTCTTTACAAGTTGGGCGTGCTCGCACAGAGAGGATGGCTCTCCGCCGGACGCACTCTTGGTGCTGTTGTGTAAGCTTCCACTGCCCTCTTCGGAAGAATTCGCGCGCCCATCTGCACTCGCCGCTGAGCGAACTGGCTCGAATCTAGACGGGTTTAGCAAAAGTTGACATGTTGAAACAATAGGGGTAACACATACCTCGCTACATGCCGCATGCCGCAGATTATCGGACCAATTCACCTTGAACCTGAGGTGGTCAAAGGCATGAACCATCTCATGAGCCATAGTATCTTCAAGGTGTCCCTGGTCCTTCATCTCATTTGCGCAAATCAGGATTCCATATTCCGGATCGAAACCACCACCCTTCCGATCGGTACAGCGACGACAGTAGATATTATGGCTGTGAAGATCGCCTCCTAGTTGTTGAATGCTTTCGCTGAGGAATCGAATGGTAGGACCTTAATAAATCGATCTTGTTAGTATCCGGCTCAGATAACTCTTAGACGAGGAACTCACTATATTGAAGAAGATAATCCCGCTGATCCTCACAGCGCTTGCAGTCTGCTTCTTCATTGCGAGTGTCTCGCGCAACACGGAACTGCTCAATTCCTTCGTTGGACATCTTACCCGTGAGGATGGAATAGATATTGCGGAATTGGGTCCAGGTGTCATCACCGGGGAGGAAGCCTGTAGTATCCGGCTTTCCATTGGAAGGTGCAGCCGCACCTGGCGACTGGGAATCTGTCATTTTCGATCGTGGAACTTGTCGAGTGTTAACTATCACTGCGCGCGATAAAGCGAGATCCTCGGCGAATGGCGGTGGTGGTTGGCAGAATCAGCGCCGGAGTCGGGCAAAAAGTGCTCTTCCGCGATTCATCGCCGCGGGGCAGTGAACAGTACAGGCCTTTCTGTATTCTTTTCGTTTGTTTCTTATTTGTTTGTTTGTTTCTGGGGGATTTATTTGAACCAGAATTTGCGCCATGGCGGCCTCATCGGGTCTCACAATTGTGATCAAATTAGGTGCGGGGATCTATATCTGTTGTCCGATGACTCGAGTACTGACCACTAGATGTAATAGGAACGAGTTCGATCGTTGACGAGAAAACCCACGAGCCGATTCTTTCGATCTTGACATTGATCGTGGAAACGGTCACCAAGTTACATAGAGATGGTCACCGGGTCGTCCTTGTATCATCTGGTGCTGTGGGTGTTGGCCTGCGAAGGATGAATGTGGATGAAAGACCAACATATCTGCCGCGCATACAAGTATGTCTGCCATTCTAGAAATAGAAACCCATATAATATGTCCAATGGAAATGCTAATGAAATCCATAGGCTCTGGCTGCAGTTGGTCAATGTCGACTGATGAGTCTTTGGGATAATCTATTCTCCCATCTTCGTGTCCCTGTGGCCCAGATTCTTTTGACGCGAAATGATATTGCTGATGTATGTACTCTTATATGTGCCTAGGTCTGTTCCTCCACTGACACTCAACACAGAGAACCCAATATGTCAATGCGCAAAATACATTTGGGCAGTTGTTCGACATGGGAGTAATTCCTATTGTCAACGAAAATGATACCCTGGCCGTTTCTGTAAGGAAGTTTCCCTTCTAGCCACCATTACGCATCTGACCCAATGATTTCTAGGAAATCAAATTTGGTGACAACGACACCCTTTCTGCAATTACCGCGGCAATGGTCAAGGCCGACTATTTGTTTTTGATGACCGATGTCGACTGTCTTTATTCAGCAAACCCCCGAACCAATCCAGACGCAAAACCCATTGAGGTGGTGACCGATATCTCCTCTCTTGAGGCCGACGTCTCATCGGCAGGCTCCTCTCTTGGCACTGGGGGTATGAGCACGAAGATTGTGGCCGCAAAGCTTGGAACCAGTGCTGGTGTCACTACGGTTATCACCAAGAGCTCAAAACCAGGAAACGTCCACGACATTGTGAAATACCTGCAATACCTCGAGGCTCAGTCCAATGGTGTAGCAACTAACAACCAAAATGAGGCACCCACTGCCCCTCTTCATACCCGATTCATTCGTTCAGATACCCCGATTCAATCACGGACATTCTGGCTACTCCATGGACTATACCCACATGGTACATTATACATCGACCATGGAGCTTACCACGCACTTTTGAACAATGCCAATCTTCTCCCAGCTGGAGTAGTTGGAGTTGAAGGTCATTTTGGACAGCAGGAATCTGTGCGGCTCGTAGTAGTTGATCGACCATCTCCAGATGCCTTGAATGGCGATTTTATCCACCATAGAGAAGAACCCAAGGAAGTCGGTCGGGCTCTGGTGAACTACGGAAGCATCGAAATCACACACATCAAGGGCCACCGCAGCACACAGATTGAGACGCTACTTGGCTATGCCGATAGTGACTATGTGGCTATGCGAGAGAACATCTCGTTCCACCCGGATGACCACAGTCATACAGTGACACCGTCATTAACACCGGCCTTGGAGGAATGGAAGTCCCCTTAAGAGGTATAATGTTGGATCCTCCAGTATACGCATATTACGAACAAAAAGCGAAAATTTTCTTGCATTCAACTGCATTGGATGGTCGATATTCCCAGTCAAACCTTGATCGTTTTAATATAAAAGTTGCTCGGGATATGTAGGCCAACAATCAAAATAGAAGAAAAAGGAAGACACCTAAGTCTCGGTAAATCAGAAAACTCCCCAAAGCATGACCTCCAAGGCGTGAATGAAATCACTTGGAAGTTGGATATCTCCACGCCAACTCAAGTGTCATGTAAACATATCCGAGAAAACAAAAATGGCATGCCCGAAAGCCTATCAATCCTTCCAACGGTCCAACCAGTTCTGCATTCTCTTGTCTAGTGTGGGCGCAGGAGCGGGTGCAGCCTGAACCAAAAGAACAAAACACAAGGATTAGCTTTCAAAACCAACCGACATCAAGCACATTTAAGAATCAAACTCACCGTGTTCTCGATGGTGTTCGCTGTCCATGTCGCAAAAGCCGTATCCGTGTACTGCACGGTTGGTGCACCTAGGTAGGTAGTCGCAATGGAGAAGGGGAAAGGCGGATATTGAGGAGTGGCCGATGTGGTTGCGACAGTAGTCCCAGCCCTCTTGGGCATTGGGGCATATTTGATCGAGCCAGTCTGCTCACCATATGGGACAGTATGTTGGTCAACTGTAGCAACGACGCCAACACCAACGCCAACACCAACGCCAACACCGGCGGCGGCCGCAGCCACCTGTCGTTTGCGCAGCTCATTGTGCTCGGCTTCGCCTTTGACGGTTGGGGTCGGGAACTGCAAGGCCACTTCGATTGAAGGGCTTTCCATGAGACCTGATACATTAAAAGTTGACGTGGTTTCTGAGGCCTCGATGAGATGATCATCGTCTTCGACCGTAGGCCAGGGAATAGTAATGGCGGGAATCGGCTGCATCGTCTTGATCGCATCTGTTACTTTGGTCGAGAAGCTACCTTTCATGTTGGTCAAAGTGAAATGGGAGGTGAACCCAGACCAGTAACTATGAGGGCCTGATAGAACTATCTTGAGGAAGCTAATTGAAACGAGGCGACATTGGTTAGTCACAAAAGGAATTGATGAAGCCGCTGATTCTGGGGATGATCTTACTATGCATTGGGTTCATTTCCACCGACACTTTGGTCGACTTGAAATGACACCATGTCACCAGGAGAATAGGCACCATTGCTGATGACTTGTGATAGAGTATCCTGAATATGTGGTAAGCTCTTATGTGTCCCCATTTCAGTCAAGACCGAAAGAAACATACATATGCACCTGTCGTCTCGTCACCGGCACAGAGATAAAAATTATAAGTTGAAGTCGACTCGCTATCTAAACCCCACAGCAGACTCACGGGAGCTGCACCATCGAAACTCAGATCATATGTTGTGATCTGAGAACTGATCTGAGAACTGATCTGGCCATAGGCGGCCGTAAATAACAAGGCGACCTGAAGCAATTGGACTCTCATGTTGGTATGATTGAGAGAACCACAGACTTTGAGAGAGGATAGAGGCAGTCAAGAGAGATAGAGAGAGAGAGAGAGGGAAATCATCCCTTCATAGGGTTCCCCTGGTATGTGCATCATCATCATTCCTAAGCCCTTGAGTCCTTAAGCCCTTGGAGCCCTTAGGGTTTTGATATTAAAAGCGGTGAATCCATCGATGTGCACTAAGATAAGGGAAACATGGTCCGTGCTATCAAGGCGGCTTCTCCTGTCCAAGTGTCAGCCCACAACTTTGGACTTGGAACTTAACAACCATGTCGTCTCAAGCAAATTGGAACTCAGTGACTGGCATTGCCACACTGCTGTTCGATGGCAACCTTGTCGCCATTGCTATCGCTGTCCTCGTCACCTTTGGTGTTCCGATCGCACTGCACATCTTCTTCTTCCAAGCCGTAGCGTCTCCGCCATCGAGTAATTTCCTACTCCTAGGCCCCAGTGGAGCTGGCAAAACTGCTTTTACGACCTTGGTAGGTTCCATGACCTGAGCCAGAGTGGTAGATCCCTTGCTAACGAATCCATAGCTCGAGGCCAAGTCCTCGCTCGCTTCAAACAAGTCACACAGCACCCACACCTCCCAACAATCAACCCTAGTAACCGTGACCTTGCCACCGACTGTCCCAACCGGATCTAATCGCTACCGATCGGTTAACGATCCCTCCTTGAAGGAAGCCACCCGGAATCCAATCAGGTACCGCGTAAGGGATACCCCTGGCCATGGCAAGCTCCGCGCCTCGCAAGGGATCGCCGAGCTCCAAGCCATGTCCCAGTCAAAGGATATCAAGACAAGGCTACGTGGCGTGGTGTTTATGGTAGACACCGCTGCTCTAGTTGACGAAGCGACGCTCCGTGACACCGCAACCTATCTGCACGACGTCCTTCTCTTTCTCCAGAAGCGTGCAAAGAATGGGTCATCGAGCAAGCGGACCACTGATATCCCTGTCCTAGTCGCCGCAAACAAGCAAGATCTATTCACTGCACTACCACCGGGCGCGGTGAGAGAGAAGCTGGAAGCGGAGATTGATCGCATCCGCAAGTCGAAGACCAAGGGTCTTCTGGATGCAAGCGCAGATACTGAGTTGGAAGGCGAAGAAGAAATCCTGGGCAATGATGAACAAGAGGCTTTCAGCTTCAAGCTCCTGGAGCACGAGGTCGGTGTCAAGGTTGATGTGGTTGGTGGTGCTGTCAAGGGTGACTTGCAGGAAGAGTTCGGATCTGGAGTGCGCCGCTGGGAGGAGTGGATTGGTATGTGCTTGTGAGCGATACAACGGTTTGCTCTTTTATCTTGATGGTCCGAAAAGGTAAATAGGTGGTCCTATCATGGTTTACTTGTATATGTTATGCCTGAAAAAAAGAAAACAAAAGTTGCTCTGAAAAGGTCCACAGGTCCTTGAGAAACTACGTGGTTTTTTCTATTGATATTGCCAATCCAATCCCAATATCTCTGTGGCTTGGGCATCAATCCAATCCTGTATGGTCAGCAATGACATAAACACAACGGCATGAAAGGAAAGAAAAAAAGAAAGAAATAGTACTCACCCATAGCTCTCGAGCAAGCTTCATATCTCTAGATATCGCGCTGGGCGCACACAGCGTAGCGATAGGTATAAAATACTGAGCACGATGGTTCTGCTCTCGCACCTCTTGACTAGTAGCCAGATATAGAGCCGTAGCAGCACCGTCCTCCAGACTCTGACCCAACCACGATCCTGCCGCTCTGATAAGCCAACCTAGAAATTTCCCAAAATAAGAATCCCACCCGAGCCATTGATCGGTAACGATGTTGCCCGGGAGAAACGAATTGACATAGATCTGCTTGCTCGCTGGATCTTCATCATCCAGAAGCCGCCGGCTGAGTTCTTTGGCAAAGAGGATGTTCCCCAACTTTGACCGGCCATACCGCCATATTCCATCGTACAAAGCCGGCCACTTGACGCGTGATGACGAGAATAGAAGATCCAGATCGAGCTGTTGGCACCAAAAATGGAACGATGAGCTGGTCACAACAATTCGCGCGTCGTTGCTATGTGTCACACCGTTCTTCAACAGAGGTAGGAGTGATGTCGTTAGGACTTGGTGTCCGACGCAGTTTGTTGCGAATACACGCTCGATCTTCTGAGGTGAACGCTTGCATTCATTTTGGACACTGATGGCTTCATTTTAAGGAGGTAGGTCAATATGGAGTGGTCGTGAGCAGTTAAGATGGGGAGAGGGAGGGAGGAAGGGAGGGGGGGAGAGAGAGAGAGAGAGAGAGAGAGAGCTCACCTGCATTGCAAACCAGTATGTGAATCCGGTCTGTTATTTGTTTTATCTTCTCAACTGCAGCCTTGACATCCTGGATATCCCCCAGATCGCATTTGACAAACTCAGCTCGAGTGTCATTCTCCAGTGAGATACCCTTGCGATGTCTCCATTCCTCGCAAGCAGTGATGTATTTATCTTCACTTCTGGCAATGATGATTACTTTCTCTATGTCATGTAAGAGAAGCTGAGCGGTAATCTCTGGATTTCATTATTATACTCTGCTGAATATTCAATTGGCTTGGGATTAGGGACTGTGCTTGCCTTTGCCGATGCCTGCTTGGCCACCCTATAGGGAATTAATTGTTAGGCTGAGATATAAAGAGAGAGAGAACTCACTGTCACTACAGCCACCCGTCCATTTAATGCCGGTATGTTTCCCAGGGCGAAGTGCCGATATGTAAAGATTCCTGTCATCTTGGATTGGGGCCCCGGGGGTTGGAGTGGGCAAAGTGAAGTTGCGCAGATATCTGATCTCTCAATCGACGTCATCGCCACCTAAGCCGAACATTGAAAAGAAAAAGAAACCATGTATATATATATACTCTCTATGGTGTGTATTAAGTATTTATCACATTCAACGCCTTTGCGCTGCACGATCTAGGTATTTCAATCCCACGTGTTTAATTCCATCGGGGAGCCTTCATGCCAACGCAAGAGAAACGCCTATCCCAAAATATCAAAGGTCCAGGAATGTTGAACCCCTACCCAACAAGCCATGTCTCATGCGAATGCGTTTCAGGAAACAAAGAAAACTATATTTCTAGGCCTTCGTCTTGGACTGGTGCAGCATCCAAGTGAGCAGGTCGACCTTGGTAACGATGGCCAAGGGCTTCATCGCACCACTGGCATCCTTCTCGGTCACAACCGCAGCGCTGTTCCACTCGAAGAAGCGGTTCAGGACGCTGAGAGGGGTATCCATGGTGATTTCGATAAAGCCGCGACTCCGGGTCCGGGGCTTGAGGGAGTCTGTGCCCTTGGACAGATCACGGGGGTCGGTGACCACCTCGGAGATCTTTGAGAAGTCAAACATGACATCGGAGACGGGGCTCTGCCCCGAGGCCCGGCCGTGCGTCAGTCGGCTGAGAACGTTGCCCAGCGTAACAAGACCAACGAGCTTGCGCCCAGAGGGGGCAAGGACGGGAAGCTGGTCAAAGCCTCGATCGCGCATGACTTCGATAGCCGTCTCGCAAGGGGAGTTGGCGGTCACGGTAGTGATGGGCTTCAAGCGCAAGGCGCTAACCTTGGCATTGGCCAGAGCATTAGCCTCGGGTGCCTGGGTTTGAGTTGTCGATGCAACGGCGGGAAGCGATGGAAGCAGATCGTTGGCTGCGAGCCAGTCGTCATCGGCGAACTTGAATGGGTTAGCTTGATAGCAAAATGAATCGGGGGTCAAGATTTGATCCTACCTTGGAAAGGTAACTTCTGATGCTGTCAGGGAGAATCACAACGACGACGTCGTCCTTGGAGAACTTCTTGGCCTCGTTGGCCTTGACTAGAGCCGCAATGGCACTGCCACTGCTACCGCCGACCAGCAAACCCTCCTCGGCGATCAGACGCCGGGAGTACTTGAAAGACTCCTTATCTTCAGTCTTGATCCATTGGGTCACGGCATCTTGGTCCAAAACCTCGGGGATGAAATCATATCCAATACCCTCGACCTTGTAAGGCTCATTGGCACGGGCTTCATTGAGGGAAGGAGGCAGAGCGAGAATGGAACCAAAGGGATCGGCGGCGATCACGTTGATATCGGGGTTGTGCTTCCGCAAACCACGGGCAAGACCGGTGATCGTACCACCGGTTCCAGCACCCGCGACAATAGCGCTGATCTTGCCATTGGTCTGGGTCCAGATCTCCTCGGCAGTGCCAAGCTCGTGTGCCAAGGGGTTGTTTGGGTTCTCATACTGATCCAAGATGTGGGCGTTGGGCAACTCCTTCTCAAGACGTCTGGCCACGCCGATATGCGATTCGGGCGAGTCAAAGGCGGCTTCGTTGGGGGTTCGGATGATAGTGGCATTCAAGGCACGCAGAACAGCGACCTTCTCGGCGGACATCTTCTCCGGAAGAGTGATGATGGTCTTGTAGCCTGAGTAGAGAAGAATAGACCACATTAGGATGGATCGGACCAGCAAAGCTTAGACAATAAAAACATACCCTTGACGGCAGCAACCAGTGCCAGACCAATACCGCTGAACCTCGATTAGCGTCCACGCCCATGCCATGACCGCTCGAATCGAAAAGGGCAGCAGAAAAGAACCTACGTGTTGCCACTGGTGGGCTCAATAAGAGTATCACCGGGCTTGATGCGACCGGATCGCTCCGCCTCTTCAATCATGCGCAGGGCAATGCGATCCTTAACACTGCCACCGGCATTGAAGTACTCCAACTTGGCGTAGACGGTAGCATCGATTCCTAGAGTGCGGGGCAGATGGTTCAATCGAACCAGGGGTGTGTTGCCGATCTGCTGGGTGATAGTGTCCAAAGTGACCGGCGGGGTGCCGGGGGTAGTGGTAGAAGCCATGATGTGTGAGTGAGGGGAGTGTCAAGAAGGGAAGTTGACAATTGGAAGTCGAAGATTTCGCCATCGACTTTTGCGCCCCGCCCGATGGTAACCGGGTTGATCAGGTGGGCCCATGGACTTTCTGTTTGATTCTTTTTTTTTTTGTTATAACAGTTCTATTCTATCTATTTTATATGATAGTATTATATATATATATTATAACTATATTCTATATCAGTGTTAGAATGGGATAAGTAATAGACCTATCACTTATATATAACTACCGCTCATAGTATACAACCTTGGAACCCTAAGTAGTATATCTCGATCAGAACTATTCTATATATTGATTATAGAGTACAATTCTAGTTTCTGAACGAATATACGATACAGAGTACTTCCACTCCTAGTCCTAACTTTGGCTAAATATTACTATTCCTACTCACTAACTGGCTAACCTTAAGAACTAGGGTGATACCCACCGATGCTTGATTGGTCATATTGGACGATTAAGCTCAAGCTCTTCCATTCTATCACTCCGTACACCCTGTACTCCGTACTTCACCCTTTAAGGGTCTCCAAAGCCAAGGCTGTGGCTGTGCAAGAAATGATTCCCCACTGGGCGTTTCATCCCCTGAAGGAATACGAATCTTACACAGATCTTTTAAAGAGGCCGATTCGAGAAGCCGAGCATGGCAGTATCACTAACATATTATCTATACATAATCCATATAATATGTACTCCGTATTATATATATAGAGTCTTTCTATCTCTGCTTCTGAAGCCCAACTTGACACGGGACGACGATCACGGGAAAAGCATCATGGAGAACCTGCGCCAAGAACTCCTGGGGAGTCCAGATTGAAATATTTGGGGGCTGATTGGCTCTGTGAAGTGCCAGCGCACTATTTTTTTTTTGATTTGACCTCCTTTATAGTGTGTATTGCGGCCCAGACGCTGTATAGTCTTTTGCAGTCCCCCAGCTCTTTTTTGCTCTTTTTCTTTTTGCTTTTGCTTTTTGCTTTCTTCTTGTCTCCTGCGTCTTTCTTTTCTTCTAGCATTTATCGAGTTATCGCGGTTCCATTTTTAATTGGATTTTTGGTCTCACAGTCTAGTACCTGGCGTGTACTTTTTCCAATACCCTCCCGGATCTATACGGAGTAGTTATCAAGGTTTTTCTTCTTCTTTTTTTTTTCTTCTTCAAAAAATGGGCTCAATCAGGTCAACCCATTCACAAAACGCTGAGCTCCGTCTCCGGGGGAGTGACCAGTCGAAGACGGTCCAGGAGAAGCGCTCGCAGAACTCGATCTTACCCACCAACTCCACCACTTCTAAACGAGCATGGGCCTTATTTCGCGTGGACACAGCTGGAGAAAGCGGTCGAAGTGGAATTCATCCATGGCATCTCCTCAAGGTATGCTTTAGGAGTGTCTGCACGCTGTCGATGGTGGTGAATATCCTCTGGCCATTTGTTCCCGCCGCAATCGCCATTTATTTTGCGCGACCCGATCTTCACGTCTGGATCTTCAGTCTCAATTATATTGCCATGGTGCCCTCGGCAAACGTGCTCGGCTTTGCGGGCGGAGAGCTAGCCAAAAAGTTGCCAAAGATGATAGGCATCGTCGTGGAAACAACGTTGGGCGCGGTGGTGGAACTCGTGCTGTTTATGGTGTTGTTGTATAACCATGGCCGGACCGAACACTCGGATCTGATTCCTGTCATCCAGGCCGCTATTCTCGGTTCCATCATGGCAAATCTCCTGCTTTGCTTGGGAATGTGTTTCTTTGTCGGCGGTATCAAGCGCCATGAACAAACCTTCCACGAAGCCATCAGTGAAGTTGGTACTGGGTTGCTCCTTGTCGCGGGTTTCGGTCTGTTGATTCCAAGTGCATTCTACTCCGCCCTGCGTGGAAGCGTCAACGACCATTTCACTCTGGCGCAATTGAACGAATATGCCTTGACGATTAGCCGTGCCACTTCGGTGATCCTTCTCGTAGCATTTTTAACGTGAGTGGCCTAGGGCTCTTGCTTATAGTTTCAACTACTGACATCTCTGCGATAGATATCTTTTCTTCAACCTGCACAGTCACAACTCCATTTTCGATGAGATTCTAGAGAAAGACGAACACCACGACGAAGACCGACACGAAGAAGCCGCGAGGGCAAAGCTCACCATGATAGAATGCTTCGTTGTCATCGCCATTTCCCTGGCCTGCGTCTGCATGTCTGCAGTCTTCTTAGTCCAAGAAATCGAGTATATCGTGGAGCGCGGCGTCTCGGACAATTTCCTCGGTCTGATTCTGGTCCCTCTGGTGGAAAAGGCCGCCGAGCACCTCACAGCCATCGATGAAGCCTGGGACAACCAGATCAACTTCGCACTCTTCCACTGCCTGGCCCCTTCAATCCAGACAGCACTGCTGAACGCACCGCTCACCGTCATTGTTGGTTGGGGTATGGACAAGGATATGAGCTTGAATTTCGAGATCTTCATGGTTGTCCTCTTAGTGCTCTCGATTCTGGTCGTTGGGAATTTCTTGCGTGATGGCAAGTCCAACTACCTTGAAGGTGCTCTTTGTGTGCTAGTTTACTTCATCATCGCGGTTTGCACCTGGTACTATCCCCCAGTGCACATGGCCTCGACGAACCAGTCTTGACCGTCGGGTGTTTCTTTTTAGGCGTGTGCGATTCGCGAATATAGTGCATACTGTATATCACTCATAATTGGTGTTTTGAGGAGTTAGATGGGGGATTGGACTGAAGCTCCATAGATGGTGAGAGTAAATAACTGTCTGAACATCAGGCAGCACCTAGCTAGTCAGATAAGGCCACATAATGTAATATGACCTCATATGAGACAAAAACACAGCATATAATCTGGCGGGCTGTTATTCCAGGGTAGTCTGAGGGCGTAAGGCTTCGTTCATCAACATCTGCGCATCAACACGCAGCTCAAAGTCGGCCAGGAAACAAAAGCTGATCTCGAGTTTTGATAATTCCTGCTCACTGACTCCACCGACCTTCGCAACCCGGCTATGCGGATAGCTCAAATCCTCTAGAGCCTTTGAAGCAACCCAAACACCAGCAAGCACAAGCCTGTGCATATTCTTGGGCAAAACCCTTAACACATTCTCGACCAGAGCCATCTTAGATATATACACGCTAGCCGCGAGATAAACTGCCGTAGACATAGGACAGTACCTATGCAAACGAAGCAGATACTCGTTCAATGGGATCGGCGGCACCTTCTTTGACAGAAACTTCTTCGCCAAGATGGCCATTTGGATCGCCTCTTCTGTCGCCCTTACAGGGTCAACAGGATCATCCGAGTCCTTAACATGTAACCCGACAGTATTTCCCTCGAGCTCGTCCTCGGCAGGGGTATTATAATCCAGAGGCGCGGAGCCACGCGCATGTCGCTCATTGGTGCCGACAGGTTTCTGGGCAAAGTAAGCGCCTAGCCGCTCAATATTTAAACAAAGCAAGTGCAATGCAGCCTCGGGCAAAATATCAAACACGGCGGCGGGGGTCTGTGACGAATCAAGATCATCGGGCTGATGACGGTCAGTATTATCCAGCGGCGAGCCGAGTTTCAACATGGTTGGCGCGGGGTTTGCGTTTGGGTTGGAATCTGTGTCTTGGGACACGGACATGGTTGTGATTTGTGTTACGGCGGTGGCCATGATGTGGGTATGGGTGTATTATTTTCACTGCCACGCGTAGGCGCGGGCTTGGTAGGTTGCGAGTAGAGCGCACCTGGACCTTGGGGTGGATGGTGGCTCCCCGGCTGGGTATCTCATTTTCCAACGAGTGGTTTCTGGCCTCTGTTGGGACTTGGGCTCTCTTTGTGGAACGAATCTCGAGTTCGATTAACGGGGGAGAAGGAGGAATTGAGGCGAGATATGACCGGGGTTTGCTCTTTGTAGAGTCGTATAGCGGGGGGGGGGGTGAGAGTGGGAAGTTGTTTTGGGAGTTCTAGAGTTCTATATGGAATGAATGGAATGAGAGCCTGATCATTAATTTCCAAAAGATTAAACTCACCTTGAAATCTAAGGTATCTGCGAATATAAATCGAATAAAATATTGAATTGAATGGATTCAGCACAAATCAACAAATCAAGTCAAGAAATAAGGAGAATGACGAGGCAAAAAGGGGAGATAAGCAAATCGCCACATGTGACCTTCACCTTGGACTGATGTTGTAGGAATCTTAGTTAACTACATATATGTAGTTACCTAGTATATATACAAACACAGTAGTCGATCGAATCGAGATCATAACCATTTCCCTCAAATCAGGAAAAAAAAAAACAAAAACAAAAAGAAACAGAAACAACTCAAAACTCCTATATATTCAACCCAACTCTATACAAAAAAGAAATCATAAGACTCCCATACCAATCCTAGCAGACTCTCGACGGCGATACGGGTCGTATGCGCGATGATCGGTCAGATTAGAGACGCGGCAGCTCCGTTACAGTCAGGCCAACTGAATTGGTCTCCGGTCTGACCGACACCTGCGCATACGACTCGTGTCATCGTCGAGAGCCTGCTAGTATTGGTAGTGTAGTTCTCGAGTCTCACGCTGGGATTAGGAGGGAAAGAAATCAAAATGTTCAGCCCGGCTTAAACCCATAGTCTGCTGAAAAGTGGGAGGACTCCCTTAACAACCAGGGGAGCGGTTTTATCCAATATCTGCGAATGCCTCGAGATGCTAGGTCACCGGCGAAGCTATAGACGCGAGCGACCTAATGCGGCTGGAGCAATCCACATACTCGGTTCTAGAACCAAATGGATGGCCCTCGTCCGCGTTGTCTAAGGGAGCGCCGACCTGAGCCCGACATTTCATGCAACCCATGGCGAATGACCTTCGGTTCTCTGGTTTCGTACCGAATACCAGCAGGGTTTGAGTCCCAGGTATTCTGGGACCGGGGGCCTCGCGAGGAATACTGCGGATATCTGAATTCAGGTTCGTATCCTCGCGAGGGAGTCTGTGTCGGGTATCTAATTTCGCACTCGTAACGGGTGTCATCGAACCGAACTTTTTTGTGTGCTCTGCTGTACCGAGGCTGTCGTGTCTCTAATTTGACTGACAATCGCACATTCGAATCATATCTCCTTCTGGCAAAATTAGAGGCCATTTCGTAGTCCGGGGGATCAACCACAAAGAGCCTGGAAGGCGGTTCATGGGTTGGCGGTGCATACCGGGATCTGAAGTCGCGAACAGGTTCTGCCCTGTAAACCGAATAGGAAGGTTGATACCTCATATCTGTCGAGTGTAGGTATGTGCGCTGCCGTATTCTCTGTCTTCTATTAATTTCTTCTCGATACTCGATGAAACCCGAGGATGACTCGAGGGCAACGGAGTGATAATAAATGGTCCTTGAACAATACATCTGAAAACAAAGACACCCTTGAAACAAGGGAGTTGTTGGAGGGAAAATAGCGAAATAAAGAAATGGGACTCGACGAACCTCGTTCATTACGGCACGAGCGAATTGTCGGGCACAGTATGTGTAAGACATGTGAACAATGGCAAAGCAGGTGATGTCTTTCCAAGAATAAAGATAGAGAAGAGTATTGGTATATTTGACTCGAAACAAACGAAGATTGGACAAAGCAAGGTCGGATATAGATTGAAAACAAAGAACTTGATGAGATATCGACTTAATTTTATATTCGACCATTCGACAACGAACATGGATTTCAAAACAACCTCTCCTTGCAGAGAGGAGACCTATAATGAAGTTATTAAATATTGATATTCGATGTTCTCTCTCTGTCTCTCTCTCTCCAAAACAAAGCATAATACACACCTGAGGTCACCAGGGCGCAGTTCAACGAGTCAGCGGGGTTGAAGACTAGTTGCCTGGTGACAAAGTCCTATGTTCAACTTCTTCCATCACACTAGGAATGCGAAGTTGGAGTTTCGCCTCCAAAAAAAGAGATCATATCACTTCTTGGTATAGTGTGATTAGCAAGGCACTCCCAAGTGAGACGCAACCTGAAGAGGCACGTGGAGCGTCAAGATACAACGCGACCTGTTATTGTCCATAACACAACCAACACCAACTTTTTCGGAGAATAGTGTCCCATGCCCTATACAATAACTGACATCGCTGCCTAAAATATTCACTGCGCAACATTATTCAGGAGCAAGTCATCCAGACACTGCCCAGGTGGTGAAGGAATCCTTCAGCCACCGCCAAGCGTCAAATCAGAGGTCAGGCCACTTTGGCGCTAAAACCACCAACGGCGATTAAGAGCCAACCATTGGCATCTTCAATTGTGAGATCAGACAGAATCTCATGCAAGAATGCGCAGATTCGTAGAAACAAGAGAGCCGTGAAGAAAAAAGAAAGAAAGAAAGAAAGAGAGGGGACTTGGGTAACAAAGCTTCGCCACGATTCCTACGTCCACCTCTCAATTAATCTATCTTGATTGCTATCACGCTGGTGGAGAACATCCAAATTGAGCTTGTGGACCCCATTTTGAAGACTGGTGAGTTCTTCCTCGAGGCCCGAGAGCGTTGATTCCTCCGAAGGATCGCGCAGTGATGTTTCATAGTGAGAGTTGGCGTGCAATGAGCAACGAAGAAGCTGGGATGCATTATCCAACGGTGCCAAAGAAGTCACCAGAGGAGCGTCTACCGCTATACTGAGGCCGTGAAGTGTTTCGGAAAAGTGATATCGCTTCTCATGGAGGTCACTAACCCCTCCATTCTCGCGTGGGTGAAGAATTGATTCCGGCGGTACACCAACACCCCTCAACAGTCTTTCGAGTGATGGTTGGGCAGCTACAGGCACAGCGGGCGTGCGGGTGGCGAGAAGGAGGCCTGGTTGTAACGATCGGCGACGCAGAGACTCTCGTCGGGATGATGGCTGTGTGACGAGTTCGCCGCCTGCTTCGGATTGATACAACGCGGCTAGCTGTTCTAATAGTTCCGAGGACGACTCCCGGACCCCGAGTTGGTTTGTGAGATCTTGCTTTGACAAAGTCATCTCGATCAACATGTCGAGTGCCTGGAAAAGTATGAATTAGTTCATCGCTGATCAATGCCAGTGCCGAGGTAGAACCCGAGGTAGAGCCTCATACCTGTTCTAGTTTCTCATGCGACGCCACCCGCAGCTGGTCGTGCTCGTTCTGGAGTTCACGGAGGATAGGCTCGTGGAACTGCTGCCTGGTCGACATTTCTGCCAAGATTTCAATCTCCGGATACAGCGATTCTAGTTCTTCCTCGAGGGCAGTGCTCGTTGCCCCATCCATGGCATGGGAATTTGAGCCGCCTGCGTGAATTGTTTCCAGATATAGTCGATCGAGACGATAGTGTATTTCCTCCGCCACGTAGTCTGACAGCATCGCACTAAGATGGTTCGTGCGTTTGACCGTAGATGCATCATTCCCACGATACTTGATACTGGACATGAGGGTCTCCAGACTTGCGAGCGCCTTGTCGTCCTGCTTTAACCGGGTAGACAGAGAAGCGAGTATTCTCTTGTTTTCCGCACCCGACTTGTCCGTCGCGGTTTTAAAATCGGCCTCCAACTCATCAGCAAGCTCAGTTGCCTACATCGAATTAGGATCAGCAACATGCGACGGTGTATTGTAACGGGCATGTCCCTACCGCCATTGTAGTAATTTGCCTCCCCGCTTCGTGTTTCTTTTGCAGCCGAGCGATATCCCGGCTCCGCTGCTGCTCCACATTGCTTTCCAGGCCCAATTGCTTATTGATGCTTGCACATTGGAGCTTCAAAGTCTCGGTCTGTTTCTGAATTGTTGCCGTCGAAGCTTCAAGGGAGTCAATCGCATTGCGGAGTTCGTCTTCGAGGATAGGCCGCGTTGCGCCGAGGTCTGGGTTGCTGAGAATAGGTTGAAGAGCGCCGGAGTTTTCAAGCTTGAGGTATCTGTCTCGGATTAGTGATGTCTTGTAATTGGGGGTACAAATGAAACGTACAACGCGAGTTCGTCTTTTGATAGCAAGGTGTCAGGGCGGAGATGCTTAGACGCCCATTGCGCATTCCTGTCATCCTCAAATGCCGACTCAATCACCTCCCGCTTAGCTGGGATATCTCGAACCTTGAGAATTGATATGAGCTTGTCGGTCACAGTGTGTTCCATTGTTGTCTTTGAGGGGGGTTGTGATGCGGAGACCTGATAAACAAGGAGCTCGGAGAGTGGAGCCCCGACTTCTCTCGGAGTCCTTTGTTGATCGCTGTCCTGGGTACAGAGGATATTGCCTAGTTTCTAATTGAAGAAGAAACATCATGATTGTAAGATTTATTTTTATATCTATGTCTATATTATGAACAACTTTCAAGAGAAGCTATAGTTAGAAAATATATTACACAAGTATGTCAAGCCCCAAGCTTCTTTGAACAAGTTCTTTATACCAATCCATTAAAGAGATAAACTGAGTTACATGACCTCGAAAGAACCTCTCATTGTTCATTTGGGGCTATTATATAACTCCTTCAGTCTTTGTTTATCCATGGACAAAGAGCATTTCATTTTAGAAGCCGACGAAGATTGAATGCTCGAGTATAAAAAGGGTCATCTGCCCAGGGCATTGAATAATAGTACATCGCCATCGACTCGAGCCCTCTAACCAACTATTTCTATTCGGACTCCTACACTAACCATCAATATGGACGCAACAACTATGCAGGCCTCGCGAGAATTTTTCGACGACTCGCGAAATGGTTTCGTGTTATACATCCAGGGACTGTCTGCCGGGGATATCTCAGGTCAGGATGTCGCTACAATCCAAAGTGAGCTTCGCCGTATAGCCAACACACTCTCTGGGTGGACGGAACACTCAGATCATCCCAACGAGTTGACTTGCAGCTGTTTTTCAGACCGGTGTTGCAACCTTTCAGATATGATCGTAGAAGTCGCCGAGCTGGTCACTATCAAGGACGGGCAGCTCCCTCTCACAGGTTTGAAGATGTTCAATATGCTATATATGCAGATAGGACGACTCACTCTTGACGGCCATCGCGAAGAGGATGAGTATGCGCGGGGCTTTGATCGCATGGCCAAGGATGAAGATCGTAGATGGCAGATTGGGTCCCAGGGACCCGATGACGGTAGAGCTGCCCTTCTTTTGGGCTTTTGGACTCGTCTGAATCGCTTCCCGAAGCCTGGTCCCAATTGCACATCCGAGTGCCTGGGTACATATATGCCGGTAATCCTTGATATGGGGGTCTAACCTTTTTTTTTTATAGGTCAATGATATACATAACAGCAGAATATGAGTCCATATATAAAAGAAAGATAAAGATCGGCAGATCAACCGAGAATAGAGGCCGAGAGAATGCGGCTGCCTGTGGCTGAGTAATCCAACAAAGGAGCATCCATGTTGGAATTAGAATTAGAGAATGAACTACGGAGTAGTTAGGTAGAATAGATTAAATCGTTTCAACTTCACTACTCCATACAAAGTATACAGAGTACAGAGTACTGGCTACACAATCCAAAATCCAAGGGCATTAGTGTACCTGCCGACGCGTGTCGATTAGCGTCTCCGCAAATCCGAGTCCGCCTTTTTAACCTTCCAACCTTCTGGACTCTGTTTATCCATTTACCATTTACCATTTACCTCTAACCATCCTTTACACCTTCTGAGCTGCACTTCCCAAAAAGATCCAATTCAAACTCAGTGGATGCGCCGGTGACGGAACCGCGATGTTCCTTTAGACGACCGTACCAAAACAGTCCAGTCCTCGAATCGAGCCTCCTTTCCAGCCCCCGAGTGGCATTCGATACATATTCAACAGTAGACAACCCCAAAATGTCTACCAACACCTCTCCAGAATCCTGGGGCCCCAGCCCAGACCAGATCTCCGGTTCCACCGCCTCGAATGGCAACGGGACACCCACTCCTCCAAACGATGTGGAGATGAAGAGCTTGCGCCCTGATCCCCCCAAAGGCTCAATTCCTCTGGGGGAGGATATTATGCAGTTGGCTCGGATGGGGGAGATTGGCACTATGCAGAAGCTGTTCACCGCTAAAAAGTTCACCGCGAACCACCGCGACGAGGAGGGGATTACACCGCTGCATGTTCGTTACAACCCAGCGCAACGTACAACAGGGATCTGTTCACTGACCGCATTATCTCTTTCTAGTGGGCGGCAATCAACAATCAATATGCAATGTGTAGATTCCTGATCGACTCTGGGGCCGACGTCAATGCCAAAGGAGGAGAATCGGTGGCAACACCAGCCATGTGGGCTGCCCAACGGTGTCATTATTATATTGTGAACCTCCTACTCCAGAATGGAGGGGATCCGCTCCTGACGGACGTCCAAGGATACAACATCCTACACCTCGCGACCATCGATGGCAACGCTTTCCTAGTCGTGCTGCTTCTACACCAGGACATCCCCGTGGACGTTGTGGACCAACAAGGGCACACTGGACTGATGTGGGCTGCCTACAAGGGGTATCCTGCATGTGTGGACTTGTTCCTGCGGTGGGGCGCCAATGCAAATGCTGTGGACGAAGGTGGCTTGACACCGCTTCATTGGGCGCTGGTCAAGGGCTCGATGCCCTGTGTCCTGAAGTTGCTTGAATACGGCACCGACCGTTTTGCAAAGACCCGCGATGGAAAATCACCTGCAACTGTGGCGCAGGAAATGAACACCCTGCGGGTTTGGTACCGCTCGCTCAACGAGCGTGGCTTTGAACCTGATGGCACTCAGAAAGTGGTGCCTCTTGGCCTTTCAAGCTTCGTACGAAACAAGAGCATCATGGCCAAATTTTTCTTCCTCTGGCCTTTCTTGATGATCCTGGTTACCATCTGGATGCTCAGTAACCTCGCGATTTTCGTTGCCGTGCCCCTTGTGTTGGTGACACTCTTCGGGATGCAGTATGTTGCACAGCAATTTGCGAACAAGGGGCCTATGGAATATCGCGTTCTGCAGAAAACACCGTATCTAGCTGGTGTCTTTGCAGGCACGTTGTTCTGGGTTGGCTTCCGCTATGCTTTCAAGGTGCTGCCAGCAACCTACTCATCGTCGCCGATCCTGAACATCTTGTTTGCGGTCTTCTTCTGCCTGACTGCTTATTTCTACATTTTTTCCATGGTCCAGGACCCGGGTTATGTGCCGAAAGTGGACAGCAGAAATCAACAGAGAGAGATTGTTAAGGAACTATTCGAGCAGTGGAAGTTTGACGAAGAGAACTTTTGCATCCCCTGTATGACAAGAAAGCCACTCCGGAGCAGGCACTGTCGGCGTTGTGGGCGCTGTGTTGCGAAACATGATCAGTATGTGTGTCTTGGTAAATTTCTATTGATCTGACCACTAATTCTTGAATAGCCATTGCCCGTGGATTGATAACTGTGTTGGAGCGAACAATCTCCGCCATTTTGTTCTTTATATAGTCTCCCTCGAAGTTGGCATCATTCTGTTTGTGCAGCTAACTATTGCCTGTGAGTACTTCGTGGCAAGGGAAAATATTACCTAGGATCGGTCAACTAACATGATACAGATATCAATTCTCTGCCTGCCCCCACCAATGCTACCTGCAATGTTATTAACGACACACTGTGTGACTACGCCTCTCGCGACCCCTTCACGCTGATTCTTAATGTGTGGATCACCCTCCAGCTGGTCTGGGTCACGATGCTGTGCGCCGTCCAGCTCGTCCAGGTCTCTCGCAACCAGACAACCTACGAGAACATGCGAGGCCACCACATCGACCGGTCCTACCCAAGCTCCCAAGCCTTTGCGTCGGCCATGACCGCCGGAACCACGTCAATGGAAGCTGCTGGTCTTTCGGCTTCCGGACAAGGACCCAACCCGGCCCTCGGCGGCCCTCCCCCACACCGACGGAAAAACGGCTGCATCCAACAATGGTCATCTCTCCTCGGCATCGACGCTTTTTGGACCACCGCCAAGGATGGTCTCCGCGACGGACCCCAGGCGGCTCGTCCCCGCAACCCCTTCTCCCGCGGTGTTGTCACCAACTGCCGCGACTTTTGGTGTGACCCGGCTCCACTCTTTGGTAAGCGCCAGACTGGGGCGGCGATGCTCGGCGGCGAGGTGATCAACTATCATGATATGTACGAAACCCCAATGCGCATGCACACCGGCAACCGGTCCAACGAGGGACCTGGCTACCGTAGCGTTGCCGGCGAGGATCCCGAACGCATGGTGTAAGCTGATCTGAGATCCGGGCGCGTTTGCATTTGTTTTTTGATTCCAGATTCTGCATTGATATCCTTGTACTCTGTGTTTTATTATGCAAATCAGCGCGGTGTTGCATTATTGGGGGCACGTGGCACGAGCAAATGTTTTGCATCTTTGCATTTAGAACGGATCCTGTACAGTTGACGTCAGACATTAATGATTTCTTTTACTATATACTATTATGGGAGATGACTTGGCCTTTGAGCAACAGGAAGAGACTATCCGGTATACATGATAACCTGCTTAATAGCGTCCAAGGTTCTCAACCTCGACGCCCCCCTCCCCCCGCAAATTCCCATTCCCATCAGATAAGATAGATCGTCTCTTGGCCCTGCAGTGACCCTGCAGCTAAGCACCAAACGCATTGCATAAAGGCCGAGTTCCGGATCTTCTCTCGGGGTTTCTGGAAAGATACCTACCTGGGAAAAGGGCAGTGCTATCCCGTCCGAACGGGCCGATTGGTGCGTCCAACTGGGTCTAGGTCCAGGTACATATGATATGTATTGACAGGTTTACACTTTACATTACGCATTACGGTGTGAAACGTACCTGCATGGGAGCTCTGGAGGTGCATATGCCAGCGCACACTAGGTGGCAAGGTACTTCTGTAGCTTACGATCCTCGCACCCTGGCACCGGGGATAGCGGCAGTAGTGAATCCGGATGTGCAACCTTGGCTGCAGGATTGCAGCCTTTCAGGGACGAGGAATGCTTGACGGCCGAAGGGCCCAGTGTGGCCTGATGTTTCTTGATGGTCCTGAACTTTCTAATAATGTAGCGGTCAACGATTAACTACATATGTACTCCGTACTCCATGCAATAGGTTGGTTTCTTGGCTGGTTACACTAGGTACTGTGGACTTTGTACTGTGCTAGGGCAGTCACCTCCCTAAACTTGCCTAGAGAGATACATAATAGGCAATCGATGCCATGTTATTATACGGTATAGGGTCCATTCAACCGCTTTCAATAATGGAGCCCGAAACATGCCCGAATCACATAAGCCTAACCTGAAACCTACCTCGGCATGGAGACGAACGACAGGACCAGGCAGGGGGGGATATCAAATAGTAGTTTTCACTCTGGAGACATCCGATATCGCCGAAGAGAGAGCCGAAACCTAGTGGGAAATTGGGGAAGATCTAATCTCTCGGGTACCGGCCTAGTCCATGGGACCTAGACAAGCACGAGGCATGTGCATGGATGTTATGGGGTCGTTTTAGTAGAATACAGCATCTATTATGTAAATCTGAACAAATTAGGAACGCTAATTTCTTCAGGAAAAAGAGGTGCAGAATCTACATGTACTATAATTATATTTTATATTTTATATATTGTCGTCCGGATGCCTATGGAACCGCGGTTTCCGATTAAAAAGAATAGAAGGAATAAATTTACAATTACCATTTCATAACAGTGCGTATGCAGGCTCCATCTCGGTAAAGACTCGACTAGGCAGGTGATGGAGCTTTAGAAAGCCACTTTGACTTTAGGGCGGAATTGGCGACACTCATAACTTGTACATTGTACTCCGTACATTCCCAGGTTTTATATTGTATGAAGAGAAGAGAAGTTACGGTCAAGCCCAATTCAATTTTTTTTTATTTTTAAAAAAAACACCAAAAAAGAAAAAGAGACATCTAGTAATATAAATACCAAAAGAAAAGAAAAATGCCCAGCCAAGTTTTTCGATCAGATAAAAATTTCAAGTTATCTGATCCATGCAGGACCCACTTGCATTTATCTGATTTGATGTGATTATTCACCTTTTGGACTCGTGGATTCGTGTGTATTTCTTGCTTTCATGTTGAAACAAATATATATATACATAAAAAGATTCCAGAGAGGCAAAGACATATCTATAATAATACAACCTATCATTAGCAGTAGACGTACCATCTCGGATTGGGATCGGCACCGATCAGCGCCAGCTTGACGAGTTTCGCGCGGATTTCAGTTTTCCCAGCTTGTCCCGCAATTGCCAAGAGAAGAAATTAATTTTTTGAAAAGCTGTTTTTACCGTACAACTTCCGATCGGAACGGTGTACGCCGATTCTACTCCACACGCTTCGGTACTTGTTACCTGCCTAGGATTTTACAGGGACTGTAAGTTCCTGAAGATCGGGTAGGCCCGATCGGTTTGTTGTATGTGTGGATTTGGAAGAAATGAAATTGAAGGGGGAAAAAAAAAGAAAAGCTCATCATTAACGCGAAAAAAAAAGAAGAAAAAGAATCTAAATACACAGGATGTCTAAATGTTTCACCCAGAACAGCAAAGGGAACCCAGAATAGCAAAGGGAGGGGGGAATCATCGAGAGCTGTCTCGCCGGACATAATTTTAAAACATCTCGGCCCACTTCCCAAAAGCAAACCCGAGACACGAAACGACGATCATGCCACATTTTGTTTTTGTCACCTCTTTTCTCACAGCATAGCGCGCACCCGGGTGTCCTGCACCAAGGAAGCGCCGGCCAACTGATCAGCAAAGACGGAGCTAACAATCTCGCCACCCCGCACAGCCAGCACCGACAGCAAAGAATCACTCAGACCGTGGGTCTTCTCGTTGCAACCCTGCAGCCAGATACCGGCCTGCGAACTGACCTTGGCACCGTCGAGCGAAACACGGTAATCCCGGCCGGGATTCCAGGTCGATGCGCCGGCGGGTCGCAAGCTGCGCACGTTCTCGAGGAGTCCCTCATGCGCGTCGCGGAGGTAGCCCGTCGCAACCATCAGCGCATCCACATCCAACACTTCCTTGCCTTCGCTCTCATTCTTGACTGACTTGACATGGATGCGCATGCGGTTCGATGCGTTATGGTGTTCGATCCGGGCGACCTTGGTCTCGGCGAGGATGCGTTGCTGCCATTGTGTCTCGTCTGGGTTCTCCACTCGCTGCAGGTACATGTCGTTGTAAATGGACTCGATCAGTTCCAGGCGAACCACGCTGTAGTTGGTGGCTTTTTCGATAGCAATGCGCTTCTGGCGTTCTTCGGCACTCATCTCGTAGAACTTGTCCACGCGCTCGGGGTTGAAGATTTCGTTCACACTAGAAGGTAAAAAAAAAAAAAAGCCAAAAGTTAGCTGGGTGGAAGTTCTTTCGGAGCTGGGTATTTTTGAGGGAACGTACAAAGGAGAGTCATCACTGGGACGCAGAGCGGTATCACGGAGGATCAGGGTGGTGCGCGAATTGGGGTAGCGGCGGTGCAAATCGTGGTAGATCTCAGCGGCACTTTGGCCACTGCCGACGACGGCAATATTATAAGGGGCCGTCTCGTCGTTCAGCATCTGAGGCAAGTGAGTGCAGTACTTGGAGGAGTGCATGATGCGGGGATCCTGGGGGAAACCAGGAGGCATCTTAGCCTTGCCACCGAGGGCAATGACGACCTTGCGGGAGTTGCGGGAGGAGATCTCGCCAGTACCGGTGTTGCGCGAGACGACGGTAAAGAAGTCAACAATCCCACGGGAATTGGTGGGACCGGGGACAACCTCAATAACCTCCTCGCCGTAGTTGACGACGTTATCAAAGCGCAGGGCACACCAGCGCATGTAGTCCTCGAATTCCACACGGGCAGGCAGGAAAGTGCCCAGGTTGGTGAAGTGAATGAGACGCTTCTTGTGGTGCAGGTAGTTGAGGAAAGTGAAGCTGCTGCGGGGGTCGCGCATCGTAGCGAGATCCTTCATGAAGGAGATCTGCATACGCGAGCCCGGGACCAGCATACCGGAGTGCCAGGCGAATTGGTTCTGCTTCTCCAGGAAGCAAACCTTGGGCTTGAAGTTGGGGTCCTTCGAGGCACCGAGGGTGGGGTCCATAGAATCGTTCAGGGCAATGGCAACAGCGAGTGAAGCTGGGCCGAATCCAACACAGAGTAGATCGTGCATCTCATCCGCGCCAGTTGGTCGCAACAGCGACCGAGCTGACTGGGGTTGGGCGCGTGGCACCATATCGTTGAGGAAGGAGAGCTCCGACTTGCGGGTAACAGGCTCCATGACGATTCAAGAGTTTCTAAGGTAGAAAGGTAAAAGGTAAAAAAAAAAAGAGAAGTGTCCCAAAAGTGTATCTATATACAACCGAAAGAGGAAATCCAAGAGCTTCAAGGGGGAGCTTCCAAGGTTTTTCAAATCCTTTCCAAGAAAGAAAGGAAAAGCAGGGAAGGGAAAAAGGCTTTATATGGTCCTTTCGACGAAGAGCGGATCAGATAACTTGACCAAGTGGATCCTTTCCTGAAGGTCTCTGCCCAGACGAAGCCCTCGCTTGAGCTTTTTGCCAAGTTTTCGTATTTTCCCTGGTTCGGGTGTTTTTTTCAATTTTATCAATCAGTGAAATCCCGAGGGTCTCCACTGGGAAAGATGGTTTGATGGTTTTCGTTTCGTTTCTTTTTTTTTTTTGAAATCTAAAGGGTGATACGATTCTATTTTATATATACTTAGCAGTATCCTTCTATACCGTATTCGATACTCCACTATATGCAGGAAGATAAAAGAAGAAGAAGAAAAGGTTCGATGCTTCATGCACATCAACTTGATCAACCAGAGCACAGTCATTTCTAATTCTCTCAAACCCCAAAAAAGGTCTTACGGCCGATGTCGGGAATAATTGGGGTACGTAGGTATGTAACATGGTATAGATGGTGTATGGACGTTGGTTACTTTGCTTGGCAATGCATGGGACTCGTTACAGTGGGGGGCCGTCCTATAGGAAAATACCTCCGCAGTGTATTGACTGGGTTTTTTCTGTTATTTGTTTTTTTTTCTCTTTTCTTTTTTTACGCTCGGGCATTTGAAGTGGGGGAGGTAACAATGATATTATATGAGGCTATTATTGCTCTTACTATGTATTATGCAAATTACATTATACTATATGTATGTAATATAGGTATGTACTCTGTACATACATACATATATAGTACGTATACGTCATTCATAACCGGACACAGCCCTACTGTTTCAGCTGATTCAGCCGAGTGGGGGAATCCATGGATGTTGGGTGGTCTGATCTGGAGATTATGCGTACTTTCTATATACCTAGGTAACTATAATATATCTACGGAGTATAATACAAATATAAAAAATACATACATGTAAACTATAGAGGTACTGGATAAATATTACATCTAAAATAATAAAAATAAAATAATAGAGGGTAATAGAGTAACAAGTAACAAGTAATACTAAGGATCCAAATCTTCCATACATGGACCTTCAAATGTTCTCCTCACCTCTCTTTTTCGCGCTTGGCTCGCTGAAAGATCATACAAATCTCCATGTATGGTCGTGCCCCTCGATTTTGCTTTTTTTAACCCGAAAATCCCCCCCTTTTCAAAAAAACTTGTATGTGGGACTCTTTCTTTTGGCGCGCTTGCCTGCATACGATTTTCTCCAGCCAGTCACGTTGCACCTAATTAGATCGACTAAGCAGACTGCGTCCTAGGTACCTAGGTATATGGTTTGCCTCGAATATGTATGAGTGAGGGAGAGAGAAAAAAAAAACTACTGCGCAGAGGTCATGGACCGATTCACTCAATTCCCCGCCGTCAATGACGATGGTGGTGATGTTCACATCCTACCGTGGCAGATAGATGCCCAACTCCCCTCCGAGATATTTGCTTTGTCATGGGCAGTCTTGTTACGGGAATTCACAACAGATGAGAACCCGGTCTTTTTATTGAATGGTACGCCAGTCAAGGCAGATCTATCTGCCCAGACGGTTCAGCCAGCAGATCTGGCTGCTGTATCAGACCTCTCTACCAAACACACAGCTGTAGTGTTGGGAGGTCCTCCGTTTAGTGATGGACCATCCCTGGCCTTGCAGTGGACCCTGGACCCCGCGACCCGGTTGGGAGCCTTGTGTGCGACCGGAGGCATGGACGCCGCTTTCCTGTACCAACTGGGCAACCAGCTGAAGCAGATCGTACAAGATCAGGCTGCCCAGAAGGGTATGCAGGTGACACTGTCGGCCACTGAGCTTCCTGATCTAGCCATTTCAAATTCCTCGCCCTCCACGCTGCCAGGGCCTCAACTTCTACATGAGCTTGCCCTGCGCGGACTCAACGATTCAAACCACGCCATTGAATTCCTCACGGCGGATGGAGACATTCGTTGCTTGTCATACCGTGACTTGGATCTGCTTTCCTCGGAGCTGGCGAGGAAAATAGCTCGTGCTTCGACAACCTCACAGGGCCTACAGAAGGTCGTGCCAGTACTTCTGCCCCAGTCTGTGGAATTGTACATTTCATGGCTGGCCATTCTCAAGGCTGGCGCAGCTTTCTGCCCCTTGAACACCGATGCGCCAACAGATCGCATTGAGTTTATCCTGCAAGATGTGGCTGCATCTGTCGTGGTTACAAACGATGCTCTTGCAACAAGGATGCCACCGAAAGAGCATATCTCTATTCTTACCGTGGACGATCTCCAAACCAACGGCGATATCACAGAACCATGCTCTGAAAACAGCACCTCCACTGATCTGGCATATGTCATGTATACATCTGGCTCTACGGGCCGCCCCAAAGGTGTCGGGGTGTCCCATCTTGCTGCCACCCAATCACTCCTTGCCCATGATGATTTGATACCCCCTTTTAAGCGCTTTCTACAATTCGCATCTCCCACTTTTGATGTTTCTGTGTTTGAGGTCTTTTTTCCCATGATGCGAGGATCAACCCTCATCGGCTCTGAGAGAGAGAATATGCTTCTTGATATTTCCCATGTGATGACTACGATGAGAGTCGATGCCGCTGAGTTGACCCCAACGGTGGCAGGAGAGTTGCTGCGCACGCGAGCCGCAGCCCCATCTCTCCAGGTGCTCCTCACAATTGGTGAGATGCTCACTAGACATGTGGTCGATGAATTTGGCCAGTCTGAGGGCAGAGTGGGCATTCTCCATGGAATGTATGGGCCTACCGAAGCAGCAATTCACTGTACCGCGGCCACCCATTTCCAAGCCAAGGATCGTGTCAATATGATTGGAAAGCCCTTTAAAACCGTTTCGGCATACATCATGGCACTACCCTCCAACGATGAGTCATCCTCCACGGAGCTTCGCCCCCTTTCATTGGGCCAAATTGGAGAGCTTGTGGTGGGCGGTCCTCAATTGGCAGACGGGTATATCAACCGACCCGAAGAAAATGCCAAGGCTTTTATAGACAGTCCAGTGTATGGCCGACTTTATCGCACGGGAGACAAAGCCCGCATACTCCCCACCGGGGAGATTGAGTGCTTTGGCCGAATTTCCAGCGGCCAGGTGAAGCTGCGAGGCCAGCGGATAGAGCTTGGCGAGATCGAGCATGTTATCACCAGGGCCTCCGGTGTCCGCAGTGCTGTAACCATAGTCATCGATGGGAACCTGGTTGCATTTGTTCTGGTTACCGACAAAGAAACGACAGACAGCAGCCTCCGAGACGTCTGTCGTCAGCTGTTACCTCGCTTTATGATTCCTGGGGAATTCGTGCTCGTCGACCAATTCCCCCAACTTCCCTCGGGCAAAATCGATCGTAAAACACTAGAAGCTGATTTTATTCGCCACCGAAGCACCGCCCAGGCTTTTGATGACGGACTTTGCCGAGATGAAAAAGAAGAGTCTATCGTCTCGAGCGTGGCTGATGTGCTAGGCCGACGAATTTCGTCGACAGAAAGCCTGGCAGCAGCCGGGCTTGATTCGCTAGCAGCAATCCGTCTAGCGTCCCATCTATTGGATGCAGGAATCCGCCTGGGTGTAGCTACCCTGCTGGAGGCTGACTCAGTGGAAGGGATTTGGCAGCTTGCCACCAGCCTTGAAGCTGCAACCTCGACCGAGGATACGCAAGCAGCCCTACAAACGATTGTCCAACTTGTTTCAGATGCAGGTGCAGCGAGAGTCGACTCGCTGGGTTTGAGCGAGCAAATTTTGGACATCGTACCATGTAGCCATATCCAGCAGGCTATGATCTTGGAGACTGTTCAAGACAACAAGGCATACTGCAACTGGATCGAGCTAGAATTTGAGGCCTCGATCAGTTTAACTTCGGTGAAAAATGCATTTGGTCAACTAGTGGACCACAATGAAATCCTGCGCTCTGGATTTGTGGAAATCGGCCTCAAGGATCACTCATATGGTCGCTTCACCTGGAAGACCCTCGACAAACAGGTCTCCGTGCAACAGGAGTTTGACTATGATTTAGGCTTGAGTGCGGGTCACGATGTCTTGAACCCCTTCAGAGTCCAGATCAAGGAAGGGAAGGATCATCTCCGCGTGCTAGTGCACATCCATCATGCCCTCTACGATGGATGGTCTTGGCAACTCATGTTGAAAGATCTCAAAAGTATCTTGTCTGGAGAGGCGCTCACTTCTAAGCCTCCATATAATGTCGTTGCAAACTTTTTCATTGAGCAAAAACTGGACAAATCGGCAACAGAGTCCTCAACCTACTGGCGTGATCAGCTACAGGGACTTTATCCTGCAACTTTCCCTACTTTCTATGGAAATGCAGAGATTGTACATGCTACCGACAAGGCTACTCGTGTGCTGGACATATCTGTATCAAAACTCAACGAAGTGTCCCAGCATCTTCGCGTGAGCCGGCAAACCATTTTTCAAGCCGCGTTTTGCTATATTCTCTCTTCCTACCTTGGAATTGGCGATGTTACCTTCGGAACTGTCTTTTCAGGCCGGACTCTGCCCTTAAAGGGCATTGAGACTGTTCTCGGACCCTGTATCAGAACTTTACCTACGCGCATGAACCTCGACAAAATGCAAGATGTGACGGATCTCCTCTTGGCCATCCAGAACATGAACCGCAAGTCGCTCGAACATGGGAGTCTTCCCCTTCAGGATATCAAGAGAGCTTCTGGTATCGATTTGGATCGCAGTCTCTTCGATACGGCGCTCGTGTGGCAGGAAAGCATTTGGTCAGATGATCACCAGGGCTCAGTGTTCCGGGAAGTTGAGGCAGGCGAGTTTTTAGAATTTGCGCTTTTGTTGGAGTTTGAGCCACGAGAAGAAAACATCTTTGCTCGCGCGACTTACCAAAGGTCGGCGCTACCATTCGAGCAAGCTATGATACTCCTCGAGCAGATTGATTCTGTGGCCTCGATCTTGATTGACAAGATTAAGCTTCCGATCCAGGAGATTCGATCGTATCTTCCCTCGTCAACGTTGTCTATTCAACACGCAGTATCACGCGAGCAAGTTTATCCGCCAAGCTTGGCATCCAGCGTCGAGATGATTGCCACTACAGACCCGGACCGGGTAGCGGTTGAGTTGATGCTCTGGAAGATAGAGACCCCTGCCCCGTTAGTCGAAAGCATGACCTACGGGCAACTAAACTCCCGAGCCAATGGCTTCGCACACCTTTTGCTCCATGTTGGAGTGACGAAGGCCGATCTAATAGCCATTCATCTACCAACGTCCATTGACTTTTACGTTGCCGTGCTTGGAGTTGCTAAGGCTGGTGCTGGTCTCCTCCTACTTCCCCAGGCCCCTTCGCAGGTAGTTCATTCTATTCTCTCCACGGCGAAATCCAAGTTTTGCATCGTCGACCACTTGACGGAGAATAATCATCGCTTGGATTCTTTGAAGTCCCTTCAGCTGATTCACCTATCTTATTCACTGAATGTCTATCATGAGTTCAATATTCCATTTACCAATAAAGGGTCTGATGTTGCGTATGCTGAAGTGACGTTAATTGAAAATGACTCGACGGAAAACATCGTCATCACACGCCAAAACCTGCAGAGCAATATCAATGCTCTCTCGGACTTGTATCCAATGCCAACAGGATCAAAAATGCTCTCATGTCTTCAAGGATCAGGTGGTAAGTTTTCCATTAGATTTTGTTTTCCAGATTATCTTTCTGACAAGAACACAGCATCAATTTTCCAGACATTCTTCGCTTGGCACGCTGGCGTGACATTGTGCTCAGCTACAGACTTAATCATGATGACTCGGATCGAGCAAGCCTGTCAAGATATGAACATAACGCACCTTCACTTGCCTCCCATGCTTGCCTCCCGTATTGATCCACAAGCAGTCCCCAGTGTGCAATATCTTCTCTCTTCCGGCGAAGAAATGACTCCCAAGCTCCATCGCAATTGGGCCGACAAAGGTCTTCATCAAGTATACAGCAACAATGCAATGACTCACGCATGTACTCTTTGCCCTAACATGCAAGCTTCGACCTATGTTCGAAACATTGGTAGACCCCTGAAGAGCACATCTGCGATGATTGTGGAAGGTGGAGATTCACTCGGTCTTCTTCCTCGCGGCGCTATTGGAGAGTTATGCTTTGGCGGAGACCAAGTTGGGCGCTGCCTACCCGACTCCGAGCCGTCAGTGACTGGACGATTTGTTGACCATCCTGAATTCGGTTGGATCTATAGAACGGGTGACTTTGGAAGACTGCTTCCTGACGGTACACTCATTCTTTCTCGAAGTTCCGGCCTTGCACAGGCGTATGCTCCGTCTATTGATCTTGATGGGGTTGATCGTGCCCTTATGTCTTTGGAAATGGTCCAGGAATCAGTGAGCATGATTTTGGATGAGCCAACACTGGGTCAGCAGCGATTGGCAGTATTTTGGGTTCCTTCAACAAAATGCTCGGATTCTGTGAAAATCGAGAAAGCTACGAATGATCTTTTCAAGGAGCTCAGCAAGAAACTCTCTTCTTCTGACCTCCCATCCCTTCTTGTTCTCGTGGGCGCGATAGATCTCACTGTGTCTTACAAGACCGATCACTTTATGTTGAGGCAACGGCTGGAACAACTGACAACAAAGGAACTTACGATATTTTCGCCAAAGCTCAGTGCCGATGATCATGGTGACAGTTTCACCGAGCTTGAGAAGACTATCTCTGCCGCACTATCGGCAGTTACTGGCAGTGACCAAAACAATATCCGCAAACACACGTCTTTCTACAGACTGGGCCTGGACTCTCTTTCTGCCATTTCCTTCTCGCGGAAGCTGCAGGAGTCTGGATGTGGAAGACTTGCTGTGTCCACAATTCTGCGCCATAGCTCTATTGCTCAACTTACAACTGTCATTCCTCCCACGACCAACGGGCATCGGCCCGAACAGGCTGTGGAGCCCGCACCACCAACGGTGTTCGATGAAAAGTTCACTCATCAAGTAGAAGATGAATTCAAAGCTACAGAAATAACTGTTCAGAGCATTTATCCTTGCACGCCACTCCAGGAGGCTATGCTTGCAGCTGAGTCTGGTGGTCATTCAGCTTATTTCAACCACCTCCTGCTTCTTGTTCACACCGATGCTGAGGCTATGAGAACAGCATGGGTTAAGATTATGCAAAGACAAGACATTCTCAGAACTTGTTTCACGCAAACTAATGATAAGCGGTTTGCATATGCCCAGGTTTTACTAGATACACCGGTCTTGCCGTGGTCCCATATTGAAACTTCCTCTTCTGAGCTTGAGAATGTCATCAAGGAGAGCAAGTCCAAGTTCGAGGGCATTTCTCCAGTCAATGGCCAGTTGCCCTACTCGCTGACTTTAATAACCGACTCCGCTGCACAGAAGACACATCTTCTACTGTCCATTCACCATGCACTGTACGACGGAGAAGGTATCGCCCAGTTATTGCAGGAGCTGCAGCTGTTGCTTTCAAGCCAAGCATTGCCAGCAAGCCCTCCATTCCGCAAATTCATCGATTACATGACTTCTGTTGACTATGGCTCGTCGGACGAATACTGGGACCAGTACTTGTCCGGTGTTTCACCGACCCTCCTTTCCACCCCCGAGCCCACAGCCAATGCAGATGAGTCGGCATCGCAGCAAATTCATACATCCCTAAATGGTTCTTTTGCATCGTTCAAGCAACAATGCAAAGACCTCTCCGTAACCCCCTTGAACATCTTCCACGCTGCATGGGCCAGACTGCTCTCTCTATACACCGATTCCTCGGACGTCTGCTTCGGCAATGTCTTCAGCTGCCGAACCATCCCCTTGGATGGCGCGGATCAAATAGTTGGGCCTTGCTTCAACACACTCCCAATTCGAATCAAGTCCTCCTCGACTGCAACAAATAGTGACATCATGAAGTTGTCCCAAAAGAGCAATAACGACATTTTACCTCACCAACTCAGCCCTCTGCGGCGTATTCAACGGCGTGTTCTTGGCGATGGCTCTTGCCTCTTCGGCACGCTGGTCATTTTCCAGAACAGAAATACTGATCTGGATCCCAAATTCTGGGAACTTCTCCAGGACGAAGGAAACATGGGATTCCCCTTGATTTGCGAGATCATTCCCGATGAGTCTGCCGACAACATACAGATCTGTCTTCACTTCCAAGTATCGTACATCTCGCAAGCCGTGGCTGAGAACATCGCCCGGGACTTTGTGGCCCTTGTTGGACACATCACTCAATATCCATCTGCCCAGGCATCCGATAAACGCCTATTGGGGATAGACATCCCTCGAGTCTTTGAACAGAAGGTGTCCTCAACGCCAAATCCTGTTCAGTTCCTGACTAAATCTCGCCAAAAACGCCCATGGTCCTATCAAGAGGAGATTGTCCGCAACATTCTTTGCAAATTTTCAGATGTCGACTGGAATAATGTGTTCCAGGACACAACGATCTTCCAACTTGGCCTAGATAGTATCAATGCTGTTCAGGTATCGGCGAAACTGCGTGGATTAGGGTATAAGATCTCATCTGGTAATATTCTTGAGGTATGTCATACTAGGGTTTGCTTGTTGATCATGAATTCAATTCTCTTTTTACTGACTTACACCAGGCTGCTTCTATTGATCAAATTGCTTCTCTTCTTACTTCCAGCGCAAAGGTTGTTGAGGAAATCGAGTTTAACTTTGGGCTTTTCCAAACCCACCATTTGCAATCTGTTTGCGAACAACTTGGGATTTCACCACAAATAGTGCAGTCACTGCGCCCTTGCACGCCGGTTCAAAATGGAATGCTGGCGATGTTTACACATTCCCATGGCGAAGTGTACTTTAATCGAATGGCTTTGAGGTTCCCGGCACCCTTGGATAAGAAGATTTTGAAAGAAGCATGGTCTACGGTCATGGCTCAGCATGATATGCTTCGAACAGGCTTTGTTCAATTGCACGATCAGCGTAATCCTTTTGCTATGGTAACTTACCATAAAAATAGCGAACTACCATGGTGCGACACCTCGACTTCCATGGCAGACACTTCTGGTGTTCAAGAAAAGCACGTTTTGGAAAATCCCCACCAGCCTCCATGGAGGATTGAAGTTGAGGCAGGTGACAACACTAGCATCATGCATTTCTCTGCACTGCACGCTATCTACGATGCTCAATCTCTAGCTACCATGGTTGCAGACGTCAGAGCAGCATATGAAGGAAAGGCTCTGGCTATGCCGGCACCAGTCACCGAAACTCTCGGTCCTATACTTCTAGAAAGCAAGAGCCAGAGCGAATCCGCAAAATCGTTCTGGCAAGAACTGGCTCCAGAAGTGCAACCCTCCAAGTTCCCCGACTTACATCCCATCCGCACAAACGAGCGAACATTACTCACCACTTCCATCTATTGCGCACAGTCTCGGCAGGCTCTTGAAGAGGCCTGTCGAGATATAGGGGTGACACTACAAGCAGCGGGGCAAGCCGCATGGGCTCGCTTGCTCTCTGCATACACGGGCGAGTCCAATGTCACATTTGGAACTGTGCTTTCGGGTAGGAACCTATCCGCCGCCGCTCAACATGCGGTATTCCCGTGCTTGGTCACAGTGCCGACGCCCCTGCGTATTGAGGGTTCCAACCGACAGCTTTTGGACCGTACGTTGAAGCAAAACGCTTTGTTGGTGAAGAATCAGTTCGCGTCTCTGTCGCATATTCAGCGATGGCTAGGTAGCGATGAGCCACTCTTCGACACGCTGTTTGTTTATCAGAAGTTTACTTCGGATGTTGTTGCTACTGATGAATGGAATATTATTGACGAGGAGACGAACATTGATGTAGGTAGAATAAGTAGAGTCGGAATACCCCACAGTTTTTGCTGGATTTACACTAACATTTTATAGTACCCCGTCTCTATTGAGTTAATTCCGCACTCGACAGATCTTCAGATCTCGCTGAACTACCGGGCCGACCTTGTCCCCACGGAGCAAGCAAGGATCCTTTTGAGTCAGTATGACAAATTCTTGCAGGACACTGTCTTCCGTCCAGATGTCAATTCCACCGATCACCAGTCTGTGGGTAGTAGTTTGCTATCTATTACCCCTGCCAAGGAAGCACCAATTCTCACCACAGTGTCTTTGCTGCATCAATTTGTCGAAGCAAACGCGCTCAAGATTCCCGAGAAGATTGCATTCGAATTTGCTTTCGGTGACACTGCAGACAACCTCCAGAAGAAGACTTGGACTTACAATGAGTTCAATGAATGTGGTAATCAAATTGCGCATTTCCTGCAGGCAAAGGGGGCCGTCCCTGGTGGAATCGTGGGAATATGTTTTGACAAATGCCCTGAAGCCTCCATGGCGATTCTGGGTATCATGAAAGCCGGATGTGCATATTTGGCCATTGACCCTGGTGCTCCTATCTCTCGTAAGCAGTTCATGTTAGAGGACTCCGGTACCAAGATCTTGCTTTGCAATCAATCCAAGATGGTGGAACTGGAGGGCCTTCCGGCTATTGACGTCCAAGCACTTGATGAGCCTGGGCTGCTTGATGGAGTCTCAACCGGGGATGTTTTACTTCCCCGTCCGATTCAGCCAGATGATACTTGTTATTGTCTGTACACCTCCGGTACAACCGGAACACCGAAGGGCTGCGAGATCACGCACGATAATGCTGTGCAGGCAATGCTGGCATTCCAAAGATTGTTCGCAGGACACTGGGATGAAGAGTCTCGGTGGTTGCAATTTGCCTCCTTCCATTTCGATGTCAGTGTCTTGGAGCAGTATTGGAGCTGGAGTGTTGGAATTTGCGTCACTTCCTGCCCTCGAGATCTGCTATTTGAAGATTTGACTGGAACGATACAAAAGCTTCAAATTACGCATATTGATCTGACGCCTAGTTTGGCAAGACTAGTCCATCCCGATGAAGTCCCGTCCCTTTGTCGGGGAGTCTTCATTACCGGTGGAGAGGCGTTGAAGCAAGAAATCCTCGATGCCTGGGGCAAGCACGGCGTGATCTATAATGGATACGGTCCTACTGAAGTTACTATCGGATGCACCATGCTCCCACGGATGTCTGCCAACGACAAAGCTTCAAACATCGGGCCACAGTTCGATAATGTTGGGTCGTATGTGTTCAGACCCGGTACGATGACACCAGTTCTACGCGGCAGCATAGGCGAACTCTGCGTCTCGGGACCTCTCGTTGGAAAGGGCTACCTGAACCGGGCGGAACTCACCAAAGAACGATTCCAAGAGCTCCCCGAATACGGCGATCGCATCTATCGCACAGGTGATCTTGTGAGAATTTTGCACGACGGAAGCTTCCAGTTCCTTGGCCGTATTGATGATCAAGTCAAGCTCCGCGGACAGCGACTTGAGATTGGAGAAATTAACGAGGTCATCAAACAAGCTACGCCTGAATTGAACGAAGTCGCTACCCTGGTCATCACGCACCCCAAACAATCGAAGGACCAACTTGTCTCCTTCTTCACGACTATCACTACAGACAAGAAATCTCGTGCCGTTGACGCCGGAGTCCGATCTTCAGAAGATGACCACGCCCTGCTATCCAAGATCAAGGGCGCTTGCCGCACTCATCTTCCCGGGTATATGGTGCCTACACATATCATCCCGATGACACGCTTCCCACTCTCTGCCAATAACAAGGCTGATATGAAAATCTTGAAGAGTATCTATCAGGAGCTTTCTCTGGAGGATATTCAGAAATTGAGCTCGATGAGTGTTGGCCAGCCTACTGACAGTGTCCAAGAACAGAAAATCATATCTCTTCTGGCGAGGTTTATTGGTTCTTCCGAGGAGAAGATCTCGTCATGGTCCAGTATCTACGAGCTTGGTCTGGATTCGATATCCGTTATTGCTTTCTCGAAAAGTCTCCGGGAGGCTGGGTTTTCTCAGGCTCAGCCATCGATCGTTATGAAGCGTAAGTCTGAAGTTTCAGGTGTTGGCTAAGAATAGACCTGACTAACAATCCACAGATCCTACAATTTCCGGAATGGCTTCGGCTCTACAGGTGTCTATCTCATCTTCTGTGTCTGTGGAAACGATCCAACGAAACACCAAGCAAGGTATCGAGGCTTTCGCCCACAAGAACTCCCATGCTATCATCGAGCATATTGGAGCCATCGACAGTGAGATTGAAAAGATTGCGCCTTGCACTCCGCTCCAGGAGGGTATCATATATCACTATCTGTCTAGCAGCACGCCATTGTACTGCTCATCTTTCACCTTCGAGCTCGACCCTTCAGTCAACATCGAGAATTTGCGCTCAGCTTGGGATCAAGCACAGAGAGATGTTCAAATGCTGCGCGCCAGGCTTTTGCCATCACCGGACGGTTACGCCCAAGTTATCATGAAGAAAGATCCCCTTCCTTGGTTCCTTGCTACGGTCGGCACCAACGAAGAGATTGATGACTTGCGCAAACAACGACATGACCACTGGACCACCCAGCTTGACGGTCTTTCAACCAATCTATGGGAAGTCGGAGTAATCTCTTCCCCTGAGACATCGGTAATGTGTCTGAACATCTTCCATGCTCTCTACGATGGAAACAGCCTGGTCCTGCTACTCGAATCGGTTGCCCAAAATTATCTCGACCAGAGCAAGAGTTTGCAGACAATCCCGGAGTTCCTTGATGTGTTGCACTTGGGTCCCCTTTGTAAAGACCCTGCTGCAGAGCCATTTTGGAAAGAACACCTTGCTGGCTGCCGTGATCGAGCTTTCGCCAATAATGGCCAAGTGGACAGCGGGCCAATTCTGCTCAAAATTCAAATGAATGCGACAGATCAGGTTGACCATCTTCGCCGGTCTCTCAATGTTACAGAGCAAGCTGTTCTCCATGCCTGCTGGCTTCTCGCTCTCCAGCAGCAATACTCATTCGTGCCACCACTTGGTATCATTACCTCGGGCAGGACAATTGATGTACCAGGCATTGCCGATGTTATTGGACCGCTGTTCAACACGATTCCCAGTAACGTCCAGCTGCATGGCTTGGAGTCTTGGTCTGATGTCGCTCGGCGCTGCCATGACTACCACGTGTCCACCATTCCTTTCCAATACACCGCACTGCGGGACATTGTGAAATGGCTCGGAAAGAACCCTGATGAGCGCCTCTTCAATTCTTTGTTTGTCTTCCAGAGGGAAGATGATAAGATCGAATCCCCCACAAAAGCTCTTTGGCGTACGCTCGACTCAGAGGCCCAGCATGAATACCCTCTGGCCTTTGAGATTGTGCGCAATAGTAATCACTCTCTGGCAGCCACTATTGCCGCACAGAGTCATGCGGTATCATCAGAAGATGCCCAGCAGATGTTGTATAAGTTTGAGCGAATTCTTTATGAGTTTGCGCAAGACCCCAACAAAGAATTGCCTAAGATAAACGGGGTGTCTCCCACACAAGTCGTGATGAACGGCAAAGTGAATGGTCATCACGAGCTTCCGAGGACACCAGAACATACCAATGGTGAATATACCAATGGCTCTTTGTTCGAATGGACTTACCAGACTTGCACAATCCGCGACGTGATTGAAACCCTTGCAGGAGTGGAGCCGCAATCTATCACCGAGAACACATCAATCTTTGAAGTTGGACTTGATAGCATCGATGCAATCAAAATCTCGTCACGTTTGAGCAAAGCCGGCATCAAACTTCCCGTGAGCTCCATCATGCGCCACCGTACGGTGAAGGCCATGAGTGAGCAACTCTCAATGACAAACAGCCATACCAAAGACGGGACATTACCATTGCTCAATCAACTAGAGAAATCGTTGGCCAATTTCCTCGGGGTTGAAGGTCTTCTCCCCCCGAGCGCGATTCGCATCCTACCAGCTACACCCATCCAAGAAGCTATGGTGGCAGAAATGTCTGCCTCTGGGTACAAACATTATTACAACCACGAAATCCTCGAGCTGGAGCCAGATGTGGACATCGAAAAGATGGAGCGGGCATGGAGAGCTGTCGTCAAAGCCCACCCTATCCTCCGTACTTCATTTGTTGAAGTCTGGGATCCGCAGATTCCTGTTTCATACGCTCAAATAGTTCACGACGAGGATCAAATTGATCTCCAGACTGTCCATCTGCACGGAGTATGCGTGGAATCCATTATAGAGACTCAGCGTTCAAGGGCCCGCAACGAACTGATAAGCAGCCCTCTGCTCTCTATCACCATTGCGGTGGATGGAGATAAGCGGTACCTTGTTTTATCGATTGCGCATGCTCTGTATGATGGCTGGTCAATCAATCTGCTCCACGAAGATGTTGCCAAATCCTATGCTGGTGCAGAGTGTTCCCGCCCGCCAGCCGATGACATTCTTGAGCAGATCATTGCTTCCTCTGGCGATGAAGCACTCAGGTTCTGGCGAGCAACGTTATCCAACTTCACCCCCGTGTCATTCTCGCCTACAGAGCGCGCTGACAATAGCTCGGCCGTCGTTCACCGAGCAGAACAATCGTTATCCGTTCCACTGTCCAAGGCAGAGACGTTCTGCAAACGTCATGGCATTACTCTCCAGGCACTTCTTGTCGGCTGCTGGTCTCTTGTCCTTGCTACGCATGCCAAGAAGCTAGATGTGGCCTTTGGACTTGTCCTTTCTGGTCGGAACGTGGCTGACTCTGAGCATGTGATGTTCCCGACCATGAACACTGTCGCTATGCGAGTTATTCTTCATGGGACGCGCGTAGAATTGGTGAAGTATGTGCAGGAGGCTCTCCTGGCTATATCGGAGCATCAGCATTTCCCGCTTCGACGCGCCAGGCCAGATACGGGATCGCGGGCGTTGTTTGATACGCTTTTCATGTATCAGAAGAGACCGGTGGAAAATGTCCAGACTGGGCCTGGGCAGGTTTTGTATAAATCTACCGGTGGAGCAGCTGATGTTGAATACCCTGTATGCGCCGAAGTTGAAGGTGTCGGGGAGGATCTAGTTGGGCGGGTTGCGTGTCGTGGAAATGTTGTTGGGGGTCAAGATACGCTTGCGTTGTTGGGGCAGTTGGGCGATATCCTTTCGTCTATCATTGATGGCCCATCTGAACAAACTGTCGAATTTACCAACGAAGGAGTGAAGATTTGTGGAAGCGCGGCTTTCCAAGATGAGTCTGGACAAGATATCGAGACTGATTCGGTGCCTCGGACACTCGATCACGCAGTATGGCTGCCCATTGAGTCAAAGATCCGCAAGGTTCTTTCCATTGCATCTGGAGTACCGGAAAGCTCCATTGACAAGGGATCCACAATTTTCGAGCTTGGTCTAGACAGCATCAGCGCCATCAAGGTGGCTGCACTCCTAAAGAAACAGTCCGTCAAGCTCGCGGTCAGTGACATGATTCGGGCTGGTACCATCGACAACATGGCCAAAGCAGCCAACAGCAACCATACAGAGTTCTCTGTCACAAATATATCGAGCATTCTCCACGAGTCGCTCGATGGCATCGATGTGGCCGAACTACTACAGTCGCATGATATTGATTTGCAACGGGTGCGAAAGGTGTTCCCCGCAACTGCAGGGCAGACTTATTTCCTCTCAATGCACACCCTGAATCCCGAGGTGTTTTATCCGGAGTTCTACTATATGGCATCACGACAATTGAGCCCTGAGGTCCTCGATCGGGCCTGGGCTCGGGTCATAGACCAAACCCCGATGCTTCGAACGACATTCGTTCCCACTGCCGACCATCGGCTATTGCCCTATATGCAGATCGAGTTTGAGGCTGTGCACACTCCTGTGATCTGGCATTCCAAGTTTGATCGGAATCTTGTTTCAAAAGGTCTCAAGCAAGAATTTGGGGCAGTGCCGGTCGCACTGCATGCCTGTCAAACGAACAAGGGGACGGCGCTTATCCTGCAAATCCACCATGCACTGTACGATGCTGTTAGTCTACCCCATATCCTCGACAGACTTGTTACACACTGCAGTCACGAGGAAATTGCCAGGCCAAACCCCAGCCTTGATCTCTCACAGCTCGTGGCATTCCAGCATGTTCATTCGCCCGTGGATGTCCGGCGGCAATTCTGGCAAAAGTATCTAGGCCAGATCCCAACAGCGGTAAAACACGGGGATGGCTTCGGCACTGTACAACATCACTACCGGCCGGGTCTGGTGTCAAATATGGCCAATGTCGAAAAGGTCGCTAAGCGCCAGGGCCTTAGCATTCAGACCGTCTTTTTGGCGGTCTATGCTCGAGTACATTTGCAGGAATTCGGTGCAGCTGAAACCGTAGATGGCGCAGGGTCTCACCGGCGGCTAACTGTTGGACTGTACCTTGCCAATCGATCCCATTCCATCGAGGGTCTAGCCGAATCTGTGATTCCCACCGTTAACATCGTTCCACTCCGACTGGATGACAAACTCAGCGATTCCAACGACACCCTCCTGGACGCCGCCCGCCGGATCCAAACTGAAATCAACGAGATCAGCCGACCGGAATACTCGGGTGTTTCTCTCGTCGAAATTGCCGACTGGACGGGGGTCCGAATCGACACTTGCGTCAATTTCCTGCGACTTCCTGAGCAAGAATTGGCACCCAGCAACGGTGACCCAGCAAAGTTTGCTCTCACAGCCATTCAACGCGAGGAGTTGGAAGATCTTAGCGGGGCAGTTTCAGAAAGCCCAAATCGGATTAATGGCAATGGTGTCGCGCCACCGGGTGCAGCCGAGCTGAGCCCGGACCCCGAGCCCAGCGCCTCAACGGTTACTCACATCTTTCAGGTAAGTGGGCAAAATGCACATCATGCTGTTCTTCTTTCTTTGCATCTTAACGGTGATCGATCTTTATGCACGTACTTACCTGTTCAACAGCCTACGATCGATGTGGAAGCCGCCATCCGCAATGGTCGGTTAGACTTTGGGCTCTTCGCCCCGGGATCCCGTCTTGACCGAGATACGGCGGAGAGTGTGATCGGCAATATGCGACGGGAGATGTCTGCATTGGTGACAGGCTTCGAATCGATATCGAATGTCTAGTGATGCTAGGGATGGAAGAGAGGGAGCAGTCCTCCGTATCCCGGGGTGATTCTACGGAGTATGGAGTATACTAGATGAGGAGTTTTTTTCTTTTCTTTTTCTCCTGTGGATATTCTTTTTGTTATTTTGCTTTCTATTTCCTGCTATTTCTTGCTATTTTCTGTTATTTCTATGGCTCACATACTCATGCATATGAGGCGTTGGATGTGTATAGTTGTCTTTTCTTTTTCCCAATCGAATTTATATCGAACGCCATCTGATTTGACGAGTGACGGCGGGACCCACGGACGGGACGGGCCCGGGGATCTATCGTTTGGAGCAGGGTTTAGGATAAGGGCATTATATGTCGTGTGTGTATCCGTTGTAGACTTAGTATGTAGTATATTGTATATACTATACTACTTTATAGGGTCTCTTATACCAAGTAGGGCTTAGAGAGTTTATATGACTTATAGGGTACCCTATGAACTAGGTTTCTTTTTCTTTTTTTTTTTATCCCCCTTTAGCACCAATCGGACTCAAGCCAGTAAGTAGGCTTTTGTTTCCCACATTCCTCCGAGAATAGGCCTGATGGATCAGATATGGAATTTAAGAGGCAGTGAGAGTGGACTGATGGCGCTTAAGCAAGGGGGATTTCGCGTGGCCTATCAGTTGACATTGGGCTTATTTTTGGCTTTTTCTTGCTTTTTCTTGCTTTTTTTGCTTTTTTTGCTTTTTTTGCTTTTCTTCAATTTTGGGATTAGAAGTAAATCTACCGAGAATTAATAATATTATTATAAAAACGTGTACCTTGATTCAAAAAAGAAAAGAAAGAAGTCAGGTATACCACAAAGGTATAGTACACAGGTCTGTATACAATCGGCCAAGACGGGGAGAATACCCCTCCCTGTGTTGATTGGAGTAGGGGTCCGTGCGACGACGCGCAGTTTGGCCATGGACACAGACAGAGTAACATCGAGTATACATACAACATAGGTGTGATTTGGATTATTTTTTGGGTTGGTATCTGCTGACTTATTTAATTTGAATATCGTATTATTTCGTAAACGCTGAAGAGAAGATAATATACTATAATAATATGAATATTTGGATCCGAAAATGTAGTATTTATTGTTTGCTTACCTAAGTCCATCACGCGTCACCCTAATCCACATCGGGCATCCAACGATCAACAACGCGACTGCGCGTTAATCGCTTTGCACTTGGATTTCTTCTATACCCTTTGAACAACACCGGAACTTTGGATCATTGAAAGTCTTTATAAACATTCTTAATATCCCCCGAACTCCCAAGTGGTTTCAAATCCAACACTCGGTTCCCCCCTCGGTCCTTGGAACAACGGTCACATACCAATACCCAACCCCTCCTCGATTCCGCCCTTTCGCCCTCGTGGGCTGACCTCACCTTTTGTATTGGGGGACTCACCCCTTGCACCCTCTTTTTGCGTTGGAACAAAAAGAAAGATTCCGACACACGCCCTTCTACGCCTTTTTTTTAAAAAAAAAAAGACACTGTAATCCAAACTGAAACATTCCACACCTATCGCGCATCTCCTTGATCGGGTTATCCTTGGGTATCAAAACGCATCGAAGTGAAACATCACGAACACGCGTTAGGTTTATTCCTAGGGCGCATGGGAGACATTGAATTCCTTGGAATCCGCAATGGAAGTGGTATGACTCAAGTTTGATTGAACTTGCCACTCGCACCTGCTCTTGGAAACATTCCAATCCTCGTGCCTTCCTTTCGGATATCATATCCTCGAATATCTCAGAGAATATCCTTGGCTTCCTCTCCTTCCCTTTCTGGACGCGTTGTTGATTTGAACGCGTCAACCTTGGAACTGGGGGCAAGCTCTCTCTAAATCAAGCGACTCTCGACTCTCGACTCTCGACTCTCTGGATATCTGCATTTCTTTTGTTTAAAAACAAAAACGATATCTAGAGCGCATTTAGTTGTGACGCGCTCTTCATTCTACACTCGTTGCGCGGCACGTTGACACATTCCCCCGATCATGGTTGCAACGTTTTCGCCGCACCGGGACTCCGGTGGCACACTCCATCTGCCATCGCACTCGGGGATCCATCACGTTGACGCCAGCTCTGCTATCCGTCAACTGCGGCGCTCACTTTCGCGCTCCCCCTCCAAGAGTTCAAACTTCTTCCTCAACCCGCGTACTCATTCCCCCTCCAAATCCGCTTACATCTCTTCACCGTTGTCGCCATCACGACGCGCCTCACAGAACAATTTTGTTCTCTTCCCATCCCATCAATCTCATCAGTCGCCTCTCGCTGTCCCTTACCCTCCCAGCGCGAAAATCAGTAGGCCGGCCATGCGTCGACGTACATCACCCCGCAGTCCGGCCAAACGCGTTTTGAGTGTTTCGGCTGACAGTGGTAACGCGACTCCAACTCAACCCATCTCTTTACCCTCTGGTGAAGAAAATGATTTGACTCTCGACGACCTCGTTCCGCCAGGTCAAAGTACCACCCCAGACAGTCCGTGTTTCATTAATACTTCTTCTGCCCCTCTGGGGGAATCAACTTTTGCGCCACGCTCAACTTTGTCGCGCATTGAGAAACGACGTAGTGGGACCTTTGGTAGCTTCGCGACTGGCAGTCCCTTGAAGCGCAGCGACGGGATTATGAACTTGGACCAAGCCTCGCGAGGCAGCCCTTCTGCAAAGCGACGCAGCGTGCACACACCCACTTTCGCAGCCGAATTCAGCATTTTCGACAACGAAGTCGAGAATACGACCCCAGAGGGATCTCCAACACGCAACGAAATTCCCTCTTTCCCTACGCCTGTCCAACCCCACAGTCCATTTGCGACCATTCCTAAGCGCTCGTCCTCTCTACGACGCTCGACCCTACAGCAGCGCGGCGATCGACCTCTCTTTGGGCGACCCAGGGCCTTGGATGATTCAACCGACGCATCCCCACCCGAGACGCCATTGTCAGTTCGGCCACGAATGTCGTTTGATAGCAGCCTATTCCAACCAGGCAGCGAAAACATTTTCTCTCCTAGGCCACCAGCCAGCCCGCTGTTCTCCAACTCCCCCGCCAACCCTCCCGCCAATCCTACCGTCAACACCACTCAACCCCCTCGGCCCACTGCTCATCCTCTCTCGCGGACTATCACCCAATCCTCTTCTGGGTCTAGTATCGAGGACTCGCCCACCCATGAACCAGTTCACAAGCCCGAGGGCCGACGAACAATGTTCAACTTCTCCAAATCTCTCCCCGCCGGGGCTACTCGTCCTGCCCCCGTGGCTCGGATCACACGAGAAGATGCAGCAGAGACATTTGCTACCCCGGATAACTTCAGGCTAGTGAAGCCTCTTCCCGCGGCATTCATGTCCACGGGACTTATCTCCAAGAAAAACCGCAATGCGGAGGAGAATCCCGGATTCAACAAGAGTATGCCCGATACACCCTGCAAGCGGCCTGTTAATCTTTTCACCGCTGGGCCAAATCCCACGGACCGACTGTTTGACAAGTCACGTTTGGTTCATCAATCAGATACTGTTGCTGCTTCCCCATTCAACCCACCGACTACCTCGCGTCCCAAGCCGAGTCCCTTCGCTCGGGGCATGGGGATCTTTGGTAGCAGCTTCAATCGTCCCGAGGCCTCCCGGCGTGGAAGTTTCGCTAGTATTGATGGTGATGAACTGATCCTCGCCCAATCGCCCTCCTCCCGACACGACAGCCAGCCTCTAAACGATGATTTTCCTCCCACACCGACCAAACAGCCCTTCCTCCCCTCTCGCACCTACCCTCCCGCAACTTCTCAAATCCCATCTCTGGAGCGACTCTCCGAGACAGCGAGTCCGCTGCACGAGAAGTTTCTGCAGGCATCCCCCCACACTCCCCGCGACCAATACTTTCCTCCCGACCCAAGTGGCTTATCGATATCCGTGCCAAGTGATCATCAGTATGTGCAGGAGCATGATCTTCCAGCCACTCCAACTGGCCCGCGAGACTCTTGGTCGTCTTTTAGACGGCCGAGTCTCCAAATTAGCGGCTACCATGTTCCCGATGTAGACCCCACTCTGACGTCCCGCTTTGACAGCGTGGAGCTTATTGGAACCGGCGAGTTCTCCCAGGTTTTCCGTGTCGCGCAACCTCACGACGCATCCTTCCCCTCTGTCTTCTCTCTTCCATCCAGCGAACCAAGATCGCCGACTTCCCTCCCTCATCAGGTGTGGGCAGTCAAGAAGAGCAAGCAGCCCTATCTGGGGTTGAAGGATCGCGAGCGCCGTATTCGCGAAGTCGAGGTTCTCAAGGCTTTGACCAACTGCGACCATGTGATTTCCTTTATGGACAGCTGGGAGAATAATGGTCATCTGTACATTCAAACGGAGTTCTGCGAAGAGGGCAGCCTGGATGGGTTCTTGGCTCAAGCCGGCCTGAAGGCCCGACTTGATGACTTCCGTATCTGGAAGATTTTGCTCGAAATGTCTCTGGGATTGAAGCAGATCCACGACGAGGGATTCATCCACCTCGACCTAAAGCCTGCGAACATTCTGGTCACCTTTGAGGGTACTTTGAAAATTGGTGACTTTGGCATGGCGACACGCTGGCCTGCAGAGGATGGTATTGAGGGTGAAGGCGACCGCGAATATATTGGACCAGAAATTCTTATGGGCCGATTTGACAAGCCCGCCGATATTTTCTCACTTGGTCTCATCATTTTTGAGATCGCTGGCAATGTGGAACTTCCTGACAATGGAGTATCTTGGCAGAAGCTCCGCAACGGCGATATGAGCGATGTGCCCAGCCTTACCTGGAGCTCGGAGACCAGCATCTTCCGCGATGCTACTGGAAACCCTATCTCCGAAGGGTCATCTTTTGAGGATCTGTGTACCTCCGATCTGGGGGACAACGACTTCGACGATGACTTCCTGACAAGTCGCCAGCTGAGCAACCCCAAACCACAGCGACTCGCACGCAGCGGGGAGCTGGTTGATCCACCCAACTTCATGGTCGATGCCAACCATCCACAGGCATTAGACGGCATTGTTCGATGGATGATCTCCCCCGAACCTCAAAACCGTCCCACAGCCGACCAGATCCTGGAAACTTATGGAGTGCAATTTATTAACCAACGACGCCGCGCTGGCGCCACCGTCTTCGAGGGTAACTGGGGCCCCGCGGACGAGATCTTGGCCGAAGATGCCGAAATGATCGACGTGTAATTTAATATCCCTTTTACTATTGTGCATACGGAGGGTGTTGTGTGTGTGTGTTTTTTTTTCCCCCTTCGTCCTTTTTCTTTTTCCTTTGTCACCTCTTCCTGGAGTTCAACCTGGGAGCATTTCTCTTTTTTGTCCCATCTTTGATGCCATGTTTTCACGTTACGACATTATCCCTCCCCCCCATGCTTCAACGGTTGAGGCTGGGGTTTTCTGTTGCGGGCTGGGCTTTGGGGGCGTTTTCGATCCATCCGCTTCGGATCTGGGCGTTACCTTGAGCAGTTCATGGATACCACTGGAGTTTGCGAAGGGTTCTTCACCCTATTTCACGGATCTTTTTTTTTTTTTTTTTCTCTTTTCTTTTGTACGATTCAATACCTAGCGTTACGAGATGCCAGAAATGTACCAACCTCGCAGGGTGCTTGCTTCTGGAAATGGTCAAGGCCACTCTGGGATTCTCCTGTATTCATTCCAACATCTTATCTCCTTGGAATCAATTGCTCGATTCTTGTTTCCAGGGATATCTGGTCGAACCGCATGCCTGGTTGGCTTGGACATATCACCGCTATCTTTTTGCTTTTCTTTTTGCGTTTTGCTCTGATGATGAATGTGTGCCCTCTGGGCAGTGATGACCCTATCCATTTTCTTTGAGCGTGATCTTCTCTACTAGTTTGGTGTCTTTGGTTGAATACCTGGGTTCCATGTCTGTGTAGCAATTGTGGAATTACGAATTGAAATGATATCCTACGAACCTCTTCCATTGTAGATCTTATTCAAGGGAAATGTATGTATAGTTCGAGGCTACTCAGACCTTGGTGTATTTTAGCCTTCCCCAGCACTATATTTGATCCATCAGATCACTGTGGATTTTCCAAACTCCGTATTATATATATTCTGTAGCTTGACTTGTAGCCTTGGTCGTTGATGGTAGGATTTGAGATATCTGATCTGTTTGGCTCAAAATAATATCAAGGACGTTATATTTTAAGATAGAATTAGGGATTTCCTTTTTTTATATGCCTTTTTAGATTATCTTTTCGCCTGAATGTTGCAATATATAACTATATAGATATATATACATTTATGGAGGTAGTCCAAATATATTTCAATTGCCACGGGATTTCTTGGCATTTCTCCAACTCTTCCGACTCTTCATATCCTTTCAATCTGGAAAATCTTAGCTCATACCATTCTACTTATTCTACCTGTCCCCGTTCCTGTCGAAGCTTGGTCTTGGTTTATTACGCATTTGGTACAACATGCGCTGCTACTAAGACCCCGACAATAACCACACCTTACCTCTCCCGAACACGCTCCTTACACATCAACGTTTTAATTTCTCCCACAATCACAGGCCATATCACGCACCATGGACAATAAAGATTTCGTGTCGGACAATCTCATCCGCCTAACAGGCGCGTCAGAACCCACCATCGTCGATTTCGTGCTCGCGACCGCCAGCTCAGCCAAGTCGACCTCCTCCCTCCAAGATACCCTCGTGTCCTTCCTGGACGGCGTAGACACCAGCTCAGCTGAAATTGGTGCCTTTGCTCGGGAGCTTCATGCCCGCATGGGCAAGGGCGCACAGCCCAGCGCGTCTGCCCCCAAACCCGCGACGAGCAAGGAATCTACGAAAAAGAAATACCGCCTGGTGGACATGGGCGAAGACCAACCAGAACTTGCTCCATCGCTAGGACCCACCAATGTCGAAGCAGACCGAGAGCGACGGAGGAGACGGGACAGAGACGGCGACAAGGACAGGAGCAGCAGCAAGCGAGACTCCGAGCCTCGGAGCCGCGGAGAAAAGGACGACAGCCGAAAACGAGACCGAAGCCGCGATGCAGAGAGCCGCGACCAGCCACGGACGAGAAAGCTCCGCAAGAAGGGCTCTCAGGACTTCGACGATCGATGGGGCGACGAAGAGATCCTCGAAGACGAGATGTACCCAGAGGAATTCGAAGAATCCGCCTCTAAGCGCACACGACTCGACGATGGTTCCGCGTCTCCCGCTCCCGCGCCACCGGCCGACGATATCGATATCGACCCTAAGACTAAGCAAGAGATCGACCGCCAACGAGATCTCCATGAACGAGACGAGTTTGCCAAACGATTGGCCAATAAGGAAAGCAGCAAGTCGAAAAAGATCGTTGAGGATCGGACGCGCGACAGCGAGGCTGCACGGCGACGGGCGCTGGGCGATGATGCCAGCGCACGGGCTTCAATGATGCCTGATCTGCGAGAAAGGTCTCGACAGGAATACTTGAAGAAGCGCGAGACAGAACGGTTAGCACTGCTGCGACGACAGGTTGTAGAGGAGGCCCAGGAGTTGCGTGAGAACCCGAATCTGTCTCGTAAGGAGAAGGAGGAGTTTGCGCGCAACCGAGAGGTCCTTCGTCTCGCCGAGGAACGGCTTCGGATCGATGATCACCGTGATGGGTATCAGATGCCCTCTGATTATATTACGGAGAAGGGAAAGATCGACCGGAAGAAGAAGGAAGAGGCTCTGTACAAGCGGTACGTCGAGCGCGATGAGCTGGGCCAGGAGCGATTCGTCACAGAGCACGAGGAATGGGAGCTGGAGCAGGCGGCCAAGGCCAAGGCACAGATCAAAAAGGCCGAGTTCGTTGACGAGGGAGACTACGAGTATGTCTTCGACGATTCGCAGCAGATAAACTTTGTCATGGACGCCAAACTGGAGGGCACGCAGAAGCCACTGACGAAGGAACAGCTGCGGTTCAAGGAGCAGGTCGATGCAGCAGAGAAGAAAGCCCTCTCGATGGAGGAGACCCGCAAGAGTTTGCCCATCTATCAATTCCGTGATCAGATCATCGAGGCTGTGGCAAAGCATCAAGTTTTGATTATCGTTGGTGAAACCGGTTCCGGAAAAACCACACAGCTCCCACAATACCTCCACGAGGCCGGTTATACCAAGGATGGCCTCAAGATTGGCTGCACGCAGCCGCGACGAGTGGCTGCCATGAGTGTTGCTGCTCGTGTGGCGGATGAAATGGGCACGAAGATCGGAAATGAAGTTGGTTACGCCATCCGATTTGAGGACAACACCAGCGACAAGACTATCCTCAAGTATATGACCGATGGAATGTTGCTGCGAGAACTATTGACAGAACCGGACCTGAGCCAGTACGCGGCCTTGATGATTGACGAGGCGCACGAACGGACGGTGCCAACAGATATTGCCTGTGGTCTGCTCAAGGATATTGCCAAGGCACGACCCGATTTGAAGCTGCTCATTTCCTCGGCGACGATGGATGCACAGAAGTTCCAGAGTTATTTTGACGATGCTCCTATCTTCAATATTCCTGGTCGCCGATACCCCGTCGATGTGCACTACACTTCACAGCCTGAAGCCAACTACCTCGCCGCAGCCATCACAACGGTCTTCCAGATCCACGTCACGCAAGGCCCGGGAGATATCTTGGTCTTCTTGACTGGACAAGAAGAGATTGAGGCCGCCGAGCAAAGTTTACAGGAAACGGCTCGAAAACTTGGGAGTAAGATTCCGGAGATGATTATTGCTCCTATCTACGCCAACCTGCCATCCGAACTGCAGACCAAGATTTTCGAGCCTACTCCGCCCAAGGCACGAAAAGTGGTACTTGCCACCAATATCGCCGAGACTAGTTTGACCATCGATGGTATTGTCTACGTGATTGATCCCGGATTCGTCAAGGAGAACGTTTTCAACCCACGCAGCGGAATGGAGAGCTTGGTCGTGACGCCGTGTTCGCGTGCCTCAGCCAACCAGCGAGCCGGCCGTGCCGGCCGTGTTGGCCCGGGCAAGTGTTTCCGCTTGTATACCAAGTGGGCGTACTACAACGAGTTAGAAGATAACACCACTCCGGAGATTCAACGTACCAACTTGAACGGAGTGATTCTGATGCTGAAGTCACTGGGCATCGACCAACTACTCGACTTTGACTTCATGGACCCACCGCCGGCGGAGACCATCATCCGCGCCCTGGAACAGCTGTACGCGCTGGGAGCGCTCAACGACCGAGGCGAGCTGACCAAGGTCGGGCGGCAGATGGCCGAGTTCCCAACGGACCCGATGCTCGCCAAGGCGATCCTTGCTGCCGACAAATACGGATGCGTCGAAGAAGTGCTGTCGATCGTGTCGATGCTCGGCGAAGGCAGCGCACTCTTCTTCCGACCCAAGGATAAGAAGATCCACGCGGACAGTGCGCGCAATCGGTTCACCATCAAAGACGGCGGTGACCACCTGACGCTACTGAACGTCTGGAACCAATGGGTCGACTCGGACTTCAGCACGATCTGGGCGAAGGAGAACTTCCTGCAGCAGCGCAGTCTGACGCGGGCACGCGATGTGCGCGACCAGCTCGCCAAACTGTGTGACCGTGTTGAGGTCGCCGTCAGTACCTGTGGATCTACAAATATTCAGCCCATCCAAAAGGCCATCACGGCTGGGTTCTTCCCCAATGCGGCGCGACTCCAGCGCGGCGGTGACAGTTACCGCACTATCAAGAATGGACAGTCGGTGTACTTGCATCCATCTAGTACGCTTATGGAGATTAACCCTCGCTGGGTCATCTACTTTGAGTTGGTGCTTACCAGTAAGGAGTACATGCGCAATAATATGCCACTACAGCCAGAATGGCTGGTTGAGGTTGCGCCACATTACTATAAGAAGAAGGACTTGGAGAGTCTGGGGTTGGATCGCAAGGTGCCTAAGGGGCAGGGAGCAGCTGGGGAGAAGAGTCGGGAGTAGAGGGGGGGGATCTACTGAGTTGTACTCCGTACAGATTAAAATAAATATGAAATCATAAAATGATATTGTGAATAGCCTCAAGATGGATCTATAAAATAGACACCTCAGGCACCAACCTCTCACCCAATCACCGCCGGGGCAATTCAAACCGCGGCAAATCCGTTGAACCTCGGTTTCTCCGCTTTCCCCCAGACTTTCTCGGTTTTATACGTCACGTCAACTTCCGACGGGGTTCCCTTTTTCTATCTCTTCTTGTTCCCATCTTCCACCTTTCAACTTCTCAATTTACCTCATACCTCAAAAATGTCCAAAACATTCACCCCTGCCGAAGTGGCCTCCCACAAGACCGCCGATGCGGGCCTTTACATCATCATCGATAGCAGCGTCTACGATGTAACCAACTTTGTTGACGAGCACCCCGGCGGCGCAAAGATCCTCAAGCGTGTAGCGGGTAAGGATGCCTCAAAGCAGTTCTGGAAGGTATGTATTCCCTCCTTTTCTTCTTTTTTTCTTTTGAAAAAGATGTTACGGGTGTTATGATCGGCTATCGGCCGAGTCGGCTATTGAAAACAAAAAGGATGTAACTAACACCGTTTAGTATCACAACGAAGGCGTGCTGAAGAAGTACTCGCCCAAGCTGAAGATCGGCGAAGTCAAGGATGCCGCGAAACTGTGAATAATCTATTGGAAAATGAAGGAAATAGACTTGAGTGTTGTGGTTTTGGGGGAACTCAGCCCACGACGGGCAACCCTCGGTCAATTGCACATCACAGAAACGTCATGATGTTGTATTTACTCCGTTAGCGAACGTTATACCCGCGATTCCAGTTTGATTCTTTTGCTTGGTGAACACCATCTTACTATCTGGGCATGAATAGAACGGAGAATATGGAAGATAGGAGATTGGAGACACAGAAAGCTTCATTCTTGGCTCATGAGCAAAGTTATACATTATGTTCAGACATATAAACACAAAAGATCAATACATATATCCAGGATCTGCTGATAGTTGCAATGTCAAAAAAAAAAAAAGAAGAAAAAGAAAAAGAAAAGGAAAGAAACGCCCTTCTCCCCCCTCCCGCTGCACGAGAAATAGTATCCAAATCAAAATGGTATCAACTCGAAAGTGACAAATAGTAAATGACAGGTAATAAACGTGTGAGGTGGGTAAAAGCAGTGAATAAAGATGAATAGGTGACAGTGACAAAATAGAAGATGAATATGTCCTGTGACTTTGTAGACAAGCCACGGAGAGATGTGGCGATGAACCTGCGCCAAAAAAGGTATGTGGTTTTTTCAAAGAAACGAAAAGAAACGAAAAGAAAAAGGGATATGGTAAGTAATAAGTAAGAAAAGAGGGATAAAATGAAACTCATCCACTCTCGAATTAGAATTCCCGCCACGGATCATCAGGACGGTATGAGAACTCGCTCCCATGAACAGAAGGCGTGTCAAACTCATACCGCCTCTCACTCCACTGACTGGAAGTCTTGCGGGTATGGCGTTGCCGTGGAGGCGCACGGGTGCGATTAATCTGTTCTGCATGGTGATCGATGAAAGCCTCCATACGAACAGTGCCTATATCGAACATGTTGCTGCCCGCCACACTCGAAGCACGGCCACTCGCCTCGGAAGTGCGCCGACTGATACTGCTGCGGCGGCTGCCGATGCCGGGGGATAGGGATGGGGGTTGCATGGCGGGGAAGTGGAGTTCCGAGGAGCCGGCAGTTGTACCGCTGTGTGAAGACGGCATAGTGCCGGCGCTGGAGAAGCTGCGGAGAGCGTGGAGGGCTGGGCGGGGGGCGGTATTGCTGCGTTTGCGGTTGTGGGTTGAGAAGCGGGGCACGTGTGGTGCGTCGGCTGCTAAGTCGATGCTGCCACCTGGGACCTCGGGGACTGGGGCTGGAGCGCCGGCGCTGTTGAAGGAGCGTTTGCCCTTTGGCATGGGGCGGGGACGGCCCTTGGCGACGCGGATGGAGTCGCGGATGGGGTTTCGGCGGAGGGAGGTGTGGGGTAGGTTTGGGGATTCTTCTTGCGGGACTGGAGGTAGGGCTGCTAGTTCTTGGAGGCCTATTGAGGAATGACTGAGGAAGGAGAGGGCTGTTAGCCAGACGTAGTGGCGTTCGATCGTTAACGCTGTGAATTTGAGAGCGCGCTGTGGTGTCAACACCAGGATGGAGCGATTGAATGGGGCCGAAGAGCCGGCGCCTTTGGGTATGGGGTTGTCATCTTTGACGTCCAGGACGGATTGGATGGTGACTATGACGAAGAGCGATACTATGTTAGCTGTCACTCCAACCAACTCAAATGAGTTCCTTAAAAAGACTTACACTTCCGGCCACTCTTGCCGAGCAAGGCAGGCCCGCTCGTGGGCTGTTTACTACTCCACATAATGGAGCCTTCGTACGGGGCAAGCCAAACCCATCGCTTATGGCGCACACCACTGTTCGTGATATTCGCCGACACATCGTCGGGGTTCTTGCCCTCCCAATTCTCCTTGGACTCGCCCATACCGAATGATTTGCGTCGACGGACGTATTTAAACATCCACTCGCCAACCATGGTCTGAGCAATGGCATCAACGACACTAGTCGGTTGCACGCCGCCGGTGGAGTCCTTTCTTTCACGCTGTTCACGGTTCCAGGTTTGAGACGGAGTCGCGCGGTGCGAGGGAGCGCGTTTCGGCGGCCCGTGCCGCTCACGAGGTGCTGTCATATCATCGCACGGCATCGGTGGTGGTGGTGGTGGTGGTCGGTATGGTCGGTATGTGGGGCTCTCTGGAGAAAAGGTTGAGATCGATTGTGAGGGGGAAGAGAGAGTTTCTGGTCTCTCGGTAATATCCGACTGCGACGTTGCTGCAGCGGATCGCACTCGGCGAAGACTTGGGCGGCGGATGAAGGTTTGGCGACCGCGGTCTGAGAACTGTCTGCCGGATGAGCGAGTAGGACTTGGAGGTCTGTCACTGCCATTGAGTGGGAGGTTGCGTGAGCTTAGACGGATGGGCACGGGGAATGGCGGTGCAATGCTTGAGCCTGCACTGCCGCTATCGAGGCTTGGTTCGCTGGGACTACGGGCGCGGGGCTTCTGGTGCGCGGCGGTTCCGCTGGAGATCATGGCCATTTTGCGCATTCCGGGCTGGCGAATACTCGAGGACGCTGTGCTAGACCGTTGGGGAGCCCGAGAACGGCCAATGTCGGGTGGTCTTGACTCCGGGGAAGACATTTGCTCGTCTACTTCGGGGAGAGGCATGTCGTCCAAGCTGGGTCCTGATTTCGTAGTGATGAGCTTACCACGGCTGACAGTGTATGCAGCAAATGGGCGGTTAAGGAGCTCATCGTCGGTGAAGACATCCCGTTCGTTCTGGGGGCCTTCGTCGTCGCTGTTGTGCTCAAACCCGGCGAAGAGACTGCTAGACCGTAAAGGTCGTCGAATATTGGACAAGGCATCATCCGAGAGCGGACCATTGTCGTTGTTACCGGGGTAGGCCTGTACATGATCTGGGCCAGATGCTCTAGGAGGCTTCACGGGGCCATCTGCGGGGTGATCTGTTACCAGTCGTCTCTGTTTTCGTTTTTCGGACCGTGGCGGAAGCGGGGGCACGGTGTAAGACCCGAGGATAGGCTCTTGCGGTTTAGAGCGAGGTAGTGCATTTTCATCTTGAATAGCAGAGGGAAGAAGACTAGCGGGAAGTTTGACAGGGGGTTGGTCGATACGGATCTCCTCGGTTTGAATGGCAATGGATCGACAATCAGCAATTGCTCGGAAATTGGCCTGGCAAGCGATATTTTTGGTTTGCGGTGGTAGGACGACGCTGTTACGAGGTGAGGATGGTTCGGAGCCTGGTGGGTGGATAGCGATCATTGGAATGTCCATCTTCGATGGGACATCATGCGGGGACAAGTTGGCACGATTCTCGCTTTGAACAACATTTGTTTCTGGAACAACATCAGTCTGGGTGGACGCCGATGTCATTTGCACCGGTTCCGGAGTGGATTCAATAGGTTGAGGCGACTCTGCCACTTTGGGCGCCCATGGAGGATTTTGGAGTTCATCCACGGTCTGGCAAGAACTAGAAACCATCTGAGGTACAACGGGAGGTGTGGCGCTGTCCTTCGTTCCAGACATGTTCGCATTCTTATCGTCTTCTTTCTCGGGCCCTGAAGCCGTTTCTGCCGGCTCAGGAACAATGTCGTGTACAGCCTTCTCTTCTATTGTAGGCGACGGTGGAGGTGAGTACTGGATGCCGATATCACAGTATTCGACCGCCGAGTCCAGTTTCACTGGGCTAGCAAGCCCGAGGTCCCGGGCACTGGCAGTGGGTGAGTGTAAGTCCGAGGTTTGAAGGGACAGACCCAGGATCTTCCTGGCCTTGTCCGAAATACTATGCGATCCCTGTGAGTGAACTGACATTGGGCGTTCCATTGGGCGTTCTTCGGGGAGCGCCTCCGGAGAGGCGGGGAGGTCATCTTCATCAGATGGAACAAACTCGTCTTCTTCATCGAAGTCGAGTTCTTCCGCCAGGTTCAGACCAGAACCATTCTTGGCTCTAGGCGCAATACTCATAACCGAGTACCGCATGCTATGGAATATGCTGGCCTCCTCAGCTTCTTCTGAGCTCACGCTGGTCACGCTTGTGCGTCGGCGGCCTAGGCTACTAGATGCCACGCTGGCCGAGTCGCTTTCTTTATTCTTGTCATGAACAAGGTCACCATTCTCACTTGGCTGTGAATGTGAGTGGATAGTCGCCACTTCCTGCGTGGCTGCGACCTCATTCAAAACGGCCTTCAAGCGGCCCTCCACTACGTGAACCTTGCGTTCCAGGGTTCGGCGTTCATCCGCCCAAGACTCTTGATCGCGATTCCAGAGTAATTGGGTCCGTTCGACTTCCTCCTCCCTGTTTCGAGCTTTCTTTTGTGCTTGCTCGAGCTTTTTACGAACGTCGCCGATGTTCTCGACCGCTTCATCGCGCTCTCGGGCTAACTCGGTCATCGCTGATGACGTCCCACCTTCCAGTAGTTGGATTTGGTGTTTCAACGAGCGCCCTTCCCAGGTCGCCTGGGATAGATTCGCGGTCAATGTTTCATTTTCCGTCCTTGATTCATCCAAGCTTTCTTCCAGTCCGTCGATTGCCTTGGTTTTGTTCTCTATCTCCCGCCGCAGCGAGAGAATCTCCGAAACGAGAGATGCATGGAGAGTAGGTGTGATCCTCCGCGGGTCGAAAGGTGATAAGGTGTCCTCGGTGATATCGATATCATCATCGTCTGTTTGTCCGTCGGGCGAGAATGCGGGGGTTGGGAGGCTAGGTGGAGAGGAAGGTGGCGGGGAAGAATCTCGCCGGCGCAAAGACGGTCTAGGTCGTGATCCTTTGGATGGAGCTCGAGATCTGGATTTAGAGGATGGTGCCGGGGACGGGGCCATGGAGGCCGGGGACTGTAAATCGGCCATATCTCTTTGCGCATGTGCTGGATGAAAAGCCTCAAATCATTGGGGCTCTGCTCCTTGGGCTAGCCAGAGCACGTCACGCACTGGATCCCATCAAAAGACTACCGTAGTTCAACCATCCGACTATTAACTGTTTCGAAGCCGCCAATTGCCTCCAGAGACAGGTTTCACTTGGTGCAATCGACTAGTCGAACGTAGGATCAAACGCGGGATGGAGGGGGAATTCAAGGAGATTGTGTAACTTGGTGGAACGAAGAGGTCAGCCACAGTTACAACGCATATGAAATGCACACTTGAGCCCAATGTTGATATTTGGATATGCACGGGGGAGAAAGACAGCCTAAGTCTACTTACAGTGACAAACGGGTCTGACCGTTTTTAGCTTAAGAGACGAGTAAGATGTCAACCCCGGGTAGGGAGTATATGATCCCGGGAGGGAAAATAGATCAGTCCGAAGGAAGGGCCGATCGCGACTAGAGAATCTCTCAAGATCCCGTAGATTTACGAAAACAATCCGAGAGGAGTTGGAGGGGGGCTTAGACCGTAGATTAACTTGGAAAAGACCTTCGGGGGAGAGGATTTAGATCAGCCTTGCGGCACACCTGTACATATCGGAATCACCGCCGGACGCGAGGAGAGTCTTGGCTCTTTGGGATCCCAAAAAGAAAAAGACGAAGAAAAAAAGAAAAAGGTCCCAGGGGCGTTCGTTAGGGGGCATATGGGGAACATAAAAGAATCCACCCGATTAGCCCGCAGGAGTAAGACTCCACTGCAGCTGCCAGACACTAAAACATATGAGCTCCAATCATTTCAGTATAAAACGCGTTCGAAGTCCGAGATAATCATAGACCAGAGTCTATGCTTCGTATTTGTATCTGGTATAACTCAAAGGCCATGGAGAAGCTGATTATGCGGAAAACAAAGAAACAAAGAAAGGCAAGAAGAAGATTGAAATGGAGCCCTAATCTCGAGAGAGCTAGTACTCCGTACTCCGTACTCTATATCGAAAGGTCGGAAAGCGCACTGGAAAAGGAAAATGAGTACAACCTATATTAAAGATTCATAAATAAACTGCTCGGGGTAGGAGTTCGTGACAAAACTCCACTGATATGCCTGGATGAAGCTCAAGGGCATTTTGGAGGGAAGATCACCCCCTATTCTTTTTTTTTTTGGGCGAAACAGACCAAATCGAAGGCAAATCATGGAAAAAAAAAAAGAAGAAAAGCATTTTCAATGACCAATAGTGTCAATTCCGAAGCCACTAAAATAGGAATGGTTAGCGTGTTTGAGAGTATAATTAAATGGCTGTGTTGGCGGCCAACTCGTAGCTTGTTTAGGTGACGATCGCCGTAGACAATTTCGCATGAGAGCCTGTGATCTGATCTTCCGGTTTCAGAATCCCCAGGGTGCATATATATGTTGCATGATGCATAGTATTTGATTGTCACCTCTTTACGATCCTTCCAAGGAGACAGTCAAATCATCCAATCGTCAAATCATCCACGGACATTGCGGATCAGGGGTAAAACCAGACCCATCCAAGGTCTCCACCGAGAGCTTTGAGGAACGAGGAACCCACATCGGCCGAAATGAAGAACCAAACTTCCATTTGTTATGGTGGGAAGTCCGGTACGGAGTATGGAGCACATCGTACGCGCACTCCATGACCTCTATGGCCTCGGTCTGGATTGGAGTCGTTTCTCCTGCATATGTCGATGCAAGTGCCGCACAATGATAATAATCAATGATTGGCAATAAATACTTGATCATCGGATCCGATGTGCGCTCTGATGTGCGATGTACTCTATACTCCGTACCGAGTCTGTCATGTCTAGACTCTGTCAAGCCCCCAAATTGCCATTGAAAATCGGACTAACGGGGATTGACAAGAGGAGTAAGGGAATCTCCACGAATCATTGCCATCCATTTGCCCCACCTCAGGGGACACGGGGTGGGGTACTTTTGACTTGGCCGTTGACAGGTCGATATTCGCTGATATTTCACATCCCTGCTCAGTTTCTTTGTTTCTCTGACAGTGTGGAGGCGCAGGCGATATTACACGGACGATGTGTTAAAAGTATGCAGGGGAAGGCTAATAATTAATGGAAGTCAAATTGACAATGGACAATACAATGGTCATGACACTTGAGAGGTGAGAAAAGTTGAGAAAGTTGAAAGAAGGCGGAAGAAAAAAAAAAAAAGAACAGGCAGAATGTTCTTTGTGCTGTCCACGGGTGTCATCCACACATTCCTCATGGCTCAACACATCAAGTAACTCCAAAAGTTCTCCCCAACAGTACTCCAAAAGTACTCCAACTACTTTCGAGGTTACAACAGGTGCTGGTTGGGAGAGCCTCTAAGCAATTGTTCTATTTCCATTTCCGATCCAATGAGACCATCCCGCCAGAACAATCAGCCCGTTAGATCTCGCGAACCGAACTGACTAAGCATATATTTACCGTCCACATGTCATTCCGAGGTTCCATGTGCCCTGGAAACCAGCAGATGTTTATTGACTCATTTCACTCTGACCTACATATATATCTAGCTGGATTCTCAACTTCTGTGAAGATCCCACGGCAGAGCTCGGAAACCGACATAATCTCGAAAGTGCGGGGAATAACTGCATATCAACATCCCCACCTCCAACTACAACAACCAACTACGCAACATGTCGACAGACAATCCACCCCAAATGTTATTTTTCGATACATTCGGCACAGTAGTTTCGTGGCGTACATGCGTGACGGAAGAGCTGATCGCAGCCACCCTACAGGCTGCGAATCATCCCGACAAGGACCTCCCAGCCGACTTGCGGGACCGCGCTGTAGCCGTGACCCGGGATGATTGGCTGGCATTTGTCGCAGAATGGCGGCACTCTTACAGTGTATTCACCGAGACATTTGATCCATCCAGCGAGTTTGTGTCAGTCGATCAGCACCATTACAACGCCCTTCAGGACCTCCTGCAGAAGCGCGGCCTGGATGGCCTGTTTACTGACGAGAAGCTGTGGGAACTCGCTTTCGCCTGGCACCGGCTCAACCCGTGGTCGGATAGTGCCCAGGGTATTGAACTGTTGAACCGTCAGTTCGCCACTTCTACCTTGTCGAATGGGAATGTCTCTTTACTACAGGATCTTCAGCGACATGGGTCACTGCCTTTCACGCATCTCGTCAGTGCAGAGAATTTCAAGGCCTACAAGCCTTCCCCGCTGGTTTATAACGGTGCTGCCAAGATGTTTGGACTGGAGCCAGGCCAGTGCGCACTAGTTGCGGCGCATCTGCGGGATTTGAAGGCTGCCAAGAGCTGTGGGTTTCAGACGATCTATGTTGAGCGTGAGCAGGAGGAAGAGATGTCAAGTGAGCAGGCCGCAGAGGCCAAGGCTGAGGGTTGGGTAGATATGTGGGTTGATCTTGAGTCCGATGGCTTCCGAGAGGTGGCTAAGCGATTTGGGATTGAGTAAGACCGGTCTGCCCTTTGGGGTTAGCAGCTGAGGCTTCTTCCGATGGACAACATGTATATTTGAAGAATTTAAATGAACACTCGAAATATAATCGGTCTATTTGGCCCAGATTCTATCAGAACATGTCTTTTCCTTCTCCCATAGCTCCATTTCTAGGGGGGG